>PVJA010019347.1:0-38563 GCA_004027025.1 Myocastor coypus | reverse complement strand
ACACACACACACACAAACACACACACACACACACACACACACACACACACACACACACACGTGCAAAGGAATCTAGAGAAGATTCTACATCAGGAAATGAAACAGAGGTCCCGAAACAGTAATCTTCTGAGATCTGTGAGCTGTGTTTCCCTTATAAGCCTGAGGGATGTGGGCTAAGGAGATTCCAGGATAGAAAACGGAAGGAAGAGCACCTTGCATTCTCTTCGTATCCCCAGGACTCAGCAGAGAGTTGCTACAGAACAGATTTTCAATTAAGAGATACTGAAACATAAAAGTATAACTAAATAAATAAGTAAATAAACAGGTGAATAAAGATGCAAGCAACAAACTATCAGCAATGTAAAACAGCTTTCCAAATACTAGAACTCTTTTAGAAGAAGCTTCTTTCTCTGGCATCAGGGTCTTCCCTAACCCTTAGTCAAGTTCCAGGGCAGGGCACAGAAAGAAGGACTAACAGTGTGGGCACATTTTCTCAGATACCAGCTGAAATGCTGAGCCACACCTCCACCTTTTTCTTCCATTTATTGAGAAGCAAAACTGAAATAAAAAGCAAAACTCAGTCATGATTTCAATTACAACATAATTTTTATCATGATAAAAATTTAAGAAATGAATTAGTTGTATTCACTCTGATTTTAAGCCTTGTGAGGCACCCAAAGTAATGGAAACCTTGGATTCTTAGAGCTCTGCTACCACTCATTATGGCCTATAAGTAATTCTTGTCTTTAGCAAACTATTCAAGTAGAGATCATTGATAGGCAATTTTTATTTTTTTAAATCACCTAAATTCTGAAAAGAAATAAAATCTGGATTTTCACTGTACTATTTTAAGCCAACCAATTTATATCAGAATCCCCCAGGTGTGCATTACACGGATATTTTCAAGGGTAAAGGAGGCATGTGTCACTTCTCAGTGTGCGGGCGATTACACATGAAATACATCTGTAGCTTGTTGCTGAAAAGTCACACCTCTGATCCACAGATCGCTTAATTTAACCATTTTTCAACACGTTAATACATTTCCCTGTTTTATATTCCTGCTTAGTGGAAAGTTTCCCCATTGAGCATCTGATTTAATTTCGTCTGCTTCGATGCCCTTTAGGTAAAGGACACCATTCAATATCAGAATTAGAAGCATTCTATTCCTTTTCTCCCCCTGCAGCCAGGGAGAGAGAAAGGAGAATGCAGAGATGCAGAGACTCAAACAACTCTAGATGCAGCAATTCTCCAGCCGCTGAGCAATGAGGTTTCATACACTGCTGGAGGCCCCATTCATCTTAATCCATCTGGAAAGAGGGCTGTGCACAATATTTCACAATCTAAGTACTTTCTGACAAATCTATTAATTATGCACTCAAACAAATTATTTGCTGCCTGTGGAGAATTGCTACTGGATTTTCTCTTGTGCGAGAATCTATGCTCTTTTTTTTCTGCTTTTAACTCATTGCCATTATTGATATAGTCATATGAGCCCTGCTTTTAATTGTATGTTCTTTTAAGTTCAGATGTAGGCGCAACTAGTGAGAATCTAAACAAAAGCAGCATGACATCTAATACCCAGAAGGCATTTTTCAACTATTTTCTTAACTTTTGTCTTCTGTCGTCCTTTACCAAGAGGTACAGCAGTTGTCTGTCCTACATTCTAAGCTAAGAGGTAGGACATTAGTTCCAGGGCTCTTCTCTTCTTAAGTTCTAAAGACCAGGCCTCTGCCACAACTCATGAATTAAAACTATACGAAATAGGGAAAATGTCTGGAGATTAATGGAAATTGTTGCCACTGATTTAATGATATTTACTCAAGGTGCAGAACATCATTGAAAATGCTAAATTAGTTCCTTTTAAAATAACTTACGTTTTAGCCACAGGAATATTATGTACAATTATAGAAACATATCAAAAGCAATCAGAAGGAGAGAAATCATGGATAACAATGAATTCTTCGATATGAATCCTTCTGTTCTTTTTATATGTATTAAAATGTATGTGTTATCCATCAACAAATATGATTTCTCTAATTTTGAATTATAGATATTTCTACACTAAGATTTTATCATTGTTGAAAAACTATAAATAATGAAAACATCTTTCTACTCAGAAAAATAAACTATTTTATTTTCAGATAAGCATTAAACTGCTGTGATGTACCTCACAAGGACTCCATTAAGAGACTGCAAAGCAAAGAAATCTCCCTGAATACAATCCATTACACGTTTTCAAAACAAATAACAACTAATCAATACTCAAGCTAGACAACTGGACATCACCTTTTGTCCCACATAGTTAATCCTAGACTTAGATGTAATTGGGGCAACCATCTGTGTGGGCTCTTGGCTTTATCCAGGAGAAATAATAATGTTCATATCTTTACAACAGTAGGTGGTTTTGCAATTTGTAATGAGATATTTGCTAACTTAGGCTATTTCCCTTACTCAGAACCTGACAGTTGGACATAGGGACCTATCTATTTTAATGCTTACATTTCAAATCCTGGCTTCTAGTTCCTTAAAAAAGACTTTCCTAAGTCATAAAGCTTACAATGGCCCATGAAGTTTTCAAAAAGGACTTGTATGCATTTCACAAAGATGAGAAACTACTTCCGGTTTAAATTTTTCTCGAAAAGACATTTTTTAAAAGGAGGATGGACATAAATATCTTATTTCCCACCAGAAAAAAATAAATTATCTTCTTTTTAATCGGTATGTATTTATCCTATGCCATCACATATATTAATTTTAAAAATTCAATGATATCCCAGCATAAAAATTTTGAATTACTTACCTAAGTATCCCCTATAATGGGATCTTGACTTTTCAAATGATCTTATTTAAAATAATTTTTCAATGTACATTATCATCAATAGAACTTCAAGGGGTGGGGAGATAGCTCAGTAGAATAGGCACTTGCCTGGCAAGTACAAGGGCCTGAGTTCAATCCCTAGTTCCAAAAGAAAAAAAAAAAAAATAGAACTTCAAACACTTTTATTTTTACAAAATGTTATATTACAACATTAATCTAGGAACAAGGAAAAATCAAGAGCTGGCAAGACAGCTCAATGGACTAAATTGCCTGCTTAGCAAGTACAAGGACATGGCTCTGATCTGCAGTGCGCCATGGTGGCCCTGCCCCTGGAGCATGCTGAGAAAGTGACGAAGACTGGGTGTGGTGGCACACACCTGTACTCCTAGTACTTGGAAGGATGAAAACAGGAGCATTGCTATGAGTCTGATCTGTGTAGTAAGACCCTATATGAAATGCATAAAAAAGAGGAAAAAATTCTTATTACTTCGAGAACATGTGCACGTATGCACTATACTCATAAATACATCATTCTAATAATTTAAAATAACCATATAAATTGCCTGCTAGATGTCCAAAGCACAGAGTTCATCTCTAAATTTGAGGAATGAATTCTAGGAACAATACAGGTTAAGAATAAGAAGATTATATAGAGAAAGCATGCTCCTGTCTAAAAGAAACAAAGGAAAGCCCAGAAAGTGGGTTCCCCCTTAGCCCCATTTCTCAAGGGTATTTACTGAGTAATGCCAGGAGGTGAGATGGGTTTAAGTTGCTTAGGTAATATTGATCCAATAGAAAAACCATAAAGTGTGTGTGAGATGAGACAAAACTATGGTCAACCAATAAGATTATAAGTGTAGTTGGTTGTGTGATATTGATTAAATGGGGATAAAACAGGGAAAGAAGTCATGTAGCAATTGTGCATGGGACATGGGTAAGAAAGTTCCTGGAATGGGTAGGTTAAGACATCTGGTCCTCCACACAAAGTGACTGATGTCTATTTACAATATCAATTACAGAGCTGGCCAGATAGCTCAGCAGACTGAAGCACCTGCTTAGGCAGAGCACAATGGCTGGAGTTTGATCCCTGGCATGTTGTGCAAACCCCACCCCCCGGGGCATGCTGAGACCACAATTGAGATTGGGCATGGTGGTGTGTGGCTATAATCCCAGCACTTGGGAGGCTGAAAACAGTAGAATCACCAGGAGGCTGATTTATGTAGTGAGATCCTGTAGACCCTGTACTAAACACATTTAAATGAATGGATAGGATAGGATAGGATAGGATAGGATAGGATAGGATAGGATAGAAGAATCAATCACAGCTGTTAAACCCTAGAGGAAATATATAGGTTAGGTGTTTCTCCCTTTCTTGAAGTCTGGCCTTCACAGAATATCCTTTCAGGCATAATTATCTTCTGCACTGACCTCTGGGCTCTCAAAGCCCAGCCCTGTTTGATTGCCTATCATATTTCTACCAAACTTAGCTATCTATCATATTTATTTAATACATATATATATATATTATCATTTATATCATACACAGTATATGTTCATTTATAGGCAACAACAGATTGAGTGCTTGTGAAAAAGCAATGCATAGCTTCTTATTGTCAAATCCTGCGATCTTAGGCAAGACATAAATTGGCCTGCTGTTCAGTTTATAGAACTGTAGAGCAATATGGCCCACTGGCCACTAGATTAACAGAGGTGCTCCTTCAGCAAGAGGACAAAGTGTCCCAGATTTGGACAGCCAAGAGTTCCTGCAATGATAGAAAAGACCATTCCAAAGTGGCAGTTAGATGACTTGGGAATGTGAGTGCTCCTTTAAGATGAAAATGGAGCAAAAGACTTCTTGTTCCTGCTTTAGAGGAAAAGACATACTCATAGTTCTGTTTAATTTTTCCTATAATTTTGGAGGTAGCAAGATAGTTTTCATTTTATATGTAAAGAAACTAATGCGCTTTAGGTAGGGGGCAGGCAGGCAGCACAATAAGCAAATGGCAGTTTCAGTATTTAAGTTTGTCACTGTCAGATTTCAAAATCTCCCTATTCTCTTCATTATAGTACATGTCAAGTGTAGACAATAACTGTACGCTGTTTTCTGCTCTGCATGTTGGAAAGTGTCTGTGTCATGTTAACCTGATTCATAATTACTAAAGGAAGAGAAGGGCACCAAAGGAAATGCAAGACCTTGCAACTGGAGGAGTACGTGGCAGCTGGTTTTCCAACAATTCAGAATTTTCAGAGTCAAGACTAAATAAATAGAGGAAGGAGGCAAAAAAAAAAGCATACTGGAACGCAAATTTGCCACCTTTAGTTGCCAAAACGTATTTTTCTTATCTCAGAAAAAAATAAATAAATAAACATTCTCCCATCTAGGATCATTATGAATTCATAATATTTTCAGAGTACTTCAGATTGTTTTCCTGATATTTAGCAGTGATCATTTGTTTGTCTTAAATTAACCAAACAAAAGAGTAAAGCGCTACAATTTACCATTAACAACTCATTTCAAAATAGTAACAAATAATTTTTAGTTTTTAAGAAACAATTTTATCTCAATATACAATTATACAAATTATGGAGGACAGAAGTTAATTATGGCAACAGCAATTTCTTTATCATCCCCTATTCTAAAGACTACAACACTTTAGTTAACACAACAATTTTACTTTTAAGCTCTTTTCTCAGCACCTGAAGATTACAGTCTTTTGCCATTAAAAGCCTCTCTGTAAAGGATGGATAAAAATGTGTACCAATACTGACTTTACTTTTTAAAAGATTATAGTTAAAATCATCCTTTTGGATTACAGTATAGAATTTCAATCAAATCATGGTGGAACAAAACAAGACCCATCACTGAGACAGTAACACCTGTCTTACCCTTCTTGAGGAAATGTAGCACATGTCCTAGGGCTCTGGGCTTCAGACTTCTGGATGTGGCAGAAATGTGAAAGGCAAAGTACAAGGCATTGTCATCGTTGTATCTGCCTGCTTGATAAATACATGCATAAATTGTATGTGATACATTTATATGCAATGATTTATAATTGATATACTAATAATAAATTTATATTCATAAATATAAATAAGCTTATATTTACTTCTATACTTGTGTACAAAGGACCAATGGATATAAGAACGAGACTAATACAAGAGCCCAGCCTCTAGGCATCCATATTCTCATGGTCAGCTTAGACTAATGGACCAGGACTGACAACAAAGAGAAGAAAGAAGAGAGCGCAGAATAAAGATATGGAAGACCAGAAGGATTCAGGATTGCCTCCGAGCACAAGGACTGGGTGAAATATGAGTCTGGCATGGAATGGACATTGGACAGGAAAGAGAGAGTCACATCCTCCTGATCAGTACAGAGCAGCAGCACGGTCTCCACACAACAGTAACACAAGAGAGTGCAGAGGCCCTCAGTGGCCCTGCAAAAGACCAGAGTAGGACATCAATCTTTCATTAGCACATGTAGTTTCACAATTAATGAAAAGAAGACTTGTTAATGGGTTATAATTTTTACCTACTATCTAGTCAGTCCCAGACCATGAAATTTATATATCATTTTGTATTTTCACCATCTTTAAACTACTGAGGGCTTTTTTTTGAAACCCTTTTCTTACGTTTGCTGCCAGCAAAACATTTCAATTTAACGAAGATTTTCCAAAAGAAGACAAGCATACCCATAAGCAAACCCTTCTGCCGTCCTTGCTGTAGCAACCAACTGTTGAAAAAGCTTGAAACAAATAGTTCTCATTTTAATGCATTGTTTAAACTGTGAGCCTCATTACAAGAGAAGGCAGACAGACAGACAGACAGACAGACACACACACACACACACACACACACACACACACACACACACACAGATAGAAAAATAGGATCAGCAGGTAATTAGATACCTTAAGTACACCAAGCCCTGCACCATATGCCTACCAATATCATCTGACTTAACTTTCACTTCTCAGTCCTAGAGCAAAAGATAATCCTAAAACAAGTCAGGAAGTAGGGTTCTTTTTTTGGTCTCAGAAAAGTACCTGTGATATCCAGAGGCAGTCCCCCGCTCCATGTCTCTTTTCTTTATTTATAAATGCCCTTAGAAAAGCAGCCCTGTTCTTACTGTGATGCCAGTTTTACTCATGTATTTTGCCACTTTTCTTCTCCAGTTTAACTGGATGAAATTCACACAGACAACCTTTCAGCAGAGGGCCTGCTTGCTCTCAGGGTACGCCATCAAGTTGCTTAAGACCCAAAGACTGAAAATTTTGACAACTGGAACATTCTATTGTAAACTAAAGAAAGGGGCCCTGACTAACTTGCACAGAAAATAAAATTTCTCTTAAGCACACATGGTACTTGGCACAGTCAGAAGGAACCACAGCATCTACAGCCCAAAGAAAGAACTGGGTTAACTAAAAAAACAGACAGATGGGCAGCTTCTGGAGACCCCATCATCAGGATGCATCAAGTGCAGAGTCTTTCCTTGGTTGTTTCCCTTTATGCAGCGTTCAGGTCTGGCAGTCGGGGACTGTGGTCCACCCTGGGGTGTCCAAGTTCGGTAGACAGGGGGAGGAGGACCCTACTAGGAGCATGCACAGCTCCATGCAGCTTGAGAGAAGATCCCTGCAGGAATGTCAGAGCGCTGGGCTAGCGAAATAACAGATCCCCACTGCAGTAACAAAAGGTCTCCTGTGCCCTCACAAATGTCCTCCCTTGTCACGTTACAGTGACTGGTTTCTGCTTACTCATGTATTCCTCACACAGAGCCGGCAGAAGCTAGACCGAGCCAGGAGAACTCGGTCTCCCTCACTATCGCTGCGCACAAGAGCTGCTCCCAGCTTTGATTCATTACACACATCACATCCATCTTACCCACCAGAACATGATCTATATGGTAATTTATTTCACTGTTTTGTACTTGCTGCCGCCCCCTCACATCCTATATCGTTTAAGCTGGGCTCTGCCTCAGCAGCAGTGAACATTAAGACCCACCCCTCAGTCAGAAGGAGAAAAAGAGGGAGTTGGCCTAACTACAGGCCAGATATCACGGGCCAGCCTCAAACCCTCTGCCAACATCTGTCTGTTGTGTAGAATGCTGAGTTCTACAAATGAGAGATAGAGAGAGAAAATCAGCACACAGACTGTGTA
Organism: Myocastor coypus; assembly: GCA_004027025.1. Classification (NCBI taxonomy): domain Eukaryota; kingdom Metazoa; phylum Chordata; class Mammalia; order Rodentia; family Myocastoridae; genus Myocastor; species Myocastor coypus. The sequence continues at coordinate 30,588 of PVJA010019347.1, read as the reverse complement.
ACTGAAATCAAAGCACAGACAAGAATTTTTCTGGAAACACACAAAAGCCCTTCCACAAAGACACTCTGTTATTGAAATGAAGCACTGTAGACTGTCCAGAGACAATGGTTTAGAAATTTCCTGAACAATGAGACAGAGTTTGTGATTCTGAAATGGAGATAATTTATTTGAATCATCCACTTCATGAAGATACCAAAAAAGGGTTTTGCAGTATATTTAATGTGGCATTCAAAATAAAAACATGGGCAAGCAAGCTTGTGTGGTTGGAAACAAATGAAGAAAAGATTTTTTCCAACAAAAGCAATGAAAGATTGCATCAGCTTTTACCTGGTAGGCTTAAAGCTAAATGTCTGGCATGCTTTTAATTGCCATAAATCAACTTTCAGACAGCACTTTTCAGGGAATTACGTGTGGAGCCGGCATGCCTTCCCTTTTTTGCATTTTCCAGATACTGAAAACTTGCTAGGGAAACTGAAGCAGATGCAAGCCAGGGGGAGAAAGATGCACAGCCTTGCCCATCTACTTTCAGTCTCTCATCTCTCAGGGCAAAATGGTCTCAGACCCTGCAGGATGACTCAAAAGTCTGAGAAGGAATAACAAGAGAGTGCGCCGCTAAGTATCCCTGTTCATACAATGGAAGGACCATGTGCGCATGCGTATGCTGCGCTGGGGGTTAAGCCTTGGGCTCCTGTATGACAGGCAAGTGCTCTACCATTAAGCAATACAGGCAGCTGAGCAGTGATTGCTTGTACTTTCTGCTTGATTTTTGTTTCCAAGAAAACAGAAACTGTAGCCAGAGGAGAGAATGCAAAGATAACTGAATAAGAAGTTTAAAACAAAGATGGCTAACATGCAATGGTCTGTGGTTTGTGTACCTGAGACCTAGAGCTCTTCATCTCTTCAAGCTGAAGATCTGCTTGACATGAAGAAGGTCCTTCATGAGGAGAAATCACTGGGGAAGGCAATCGAGTCTTTTTACTAGGCTGGTCCTACTGGCATCTTAGTTATACAGGTCAAAAAATATTTCTATTCTTTCAACAACATTAATAACCAACTTACTGTTATGAGTGCTTTCTCAAATGTCTCAGTAGTCTTATTGCTTTTGTGAAGGAGTCTCCAGTTTAAAAATGGATAGGTGTTCATATTACCCCTAAGAATGAAACTACACGCATATTTTGGGATTTATAGTGAATTTCTAACAGGTGTTTAACTTATTACACTGCACTGAATTAAGCTAACATGGTTCAGGGTGCAGGAGGCCCACCTAGGATTGCTGCATAAAGGCAGAACAAGAGAAGCTGCAAGACGCCGTAAGGGATGCTGTTTGGAGAAGATGTTGGAGCTGTTGGAAGCTGCTGGTTCTCTTGGGCTGATCTGGTGGAGGACCTTGTCATGCTGGCTTTTCCAGTGAACTCTGGAGAAGCTTGGGTGCTCATCCTGAGCATCACTTCCTGGCTCCAGAGGAGAGGATGGTACACTGCTCAGCCTCATGCGGAAGCTTGTCAAGTTGGTTTTCCTGATGAGAACTTGACTTTCCTCATTGCTGGAGGAGCTTGGGATCCCACTTGAGCTAAGGATGGCTGTGATACTTTGGGGAAAGCTCTGAGGCTTAGCTTGAGCATCATTTCCTGGCTCCAGTTGAGATCCTCAGCTTAACAGCACAGATCCTTCATCCCACTGGTATAGACTTCCTAGCTTCCACCACTAACCTCTGGGCCTTTTCAGTACACATTTGTCAAGTGGAACTGCAAGAGACTATTTTGTGGCCTCTAGGCCTCCAGCTAGATTTGTGGGAGACATTATTATGGACTCTAGGTTTTCAGCTGGGCTCATTCAGGATTTTTAGGATCTAGGCCCTCATTTGGAGTCTTTAGTGTTTATATGTATGGATAAAGTTTGTGCACTTCTTGTGTATGATTCCTGGGTGACTCAGTACAAACTACTATTATAAAATGTGTCCTGTTTTATAATGTTCCCCTTGCAAAACCTCCAAACCAAAACAGGATTCCTGTTATGGTTTATTTCTAGTTGTCCCCTCAAAGTGTCATGCAATCATGGGGCAGGGACTTCTAGAGTTTGAGACTTGACTCATGAGGCGACACATGGGATTATGTGTTTTATTGCTGATGAGATTATGGGTCTGAGTACTGCGGGGAATTATAGGTGTGGCCTGAAGAGGATAGGCTAAGGCAGAGAGCCTGATGTAATATAAAGAGAGACAGAGAGACAGACTAATGCTGTTGCTCTCTGCTACCCTGGTTGGCCATTTGCCTCTGCTGTGATTGTTGCTGTTCTGCCGCCATGAAGTGGATGCTCCCTTCCCTGTTCCACTCAGCCTTGGGCCAGCCAAATATGGAGTGAAACCTCCAGTAACTGTGAGCTAAATAAACCTTTCCTTCCTTCATTTTGTGTGTCAGGTATTTGTCCCAGCAATGTGAAAAAAAGAAACTAAGGCAATTCCTATCTCACTATTAACTAATCTCAGTTAATCTTTCTGAACGTGATTCTCTCCACTTATGGAGCTGTCTGTTGTACCCAGATGATACACAATCCATATCCCACATATCTTTAGTTTTTTCCAGAAGCGATGCCTTTGTTTGTAACATTCTCTACTCTGGGAATACTCTCATTAATACAAAAGCTTTGTTTTCATTAACCCATAGATCAAAATGCACAAAAAAGTATTTGCCTGAATCTACCTGATCCCGAGCTCACAATGAACATCACACCCTCACCACAGTCACCATCGCTTCCACAGGCTGCTCAGATGCCCTATAGCTATGCATGGATGCATTATTTTAATCTCCATAAAAAGGTTGTGAGCCTTTCAAGGACAGCAGACCGTGCACTGACCTAGAGGGGGCATTACAGTGCATATGCCGCAAAGCTCTGTTGTGTAAATATGTATTCCCATTTGAATTAAAACAAGTTAGCAGTCTGGTTTGAAAATCTGACAAGTACAAGCTAGGTGGAAGAGGAAAGGGAAGTAACTTAAGATAAACAAACAAACAATCACCCACTTTTGGAGGCCCCAAGTGACCCATTCATCAGAAAAAAATAGCTTCACATTTTTATTTGAGGAAGTTCAAGTCACCCTAGCTATGTTTCTCTCACCTAGTGTAGCCAGGTACCGCCTCCAAGTCTATGATGAAAATATGAAGTTGCAAGGACTGTTGAAATAAACTGATGATATCTGAGATGGTTGGGTCAGGTGCAGCAGAGCTCGCTGGGATGAGTGAGGATCATATAATTTTTGCATCAGGACCTACACTGGGTAATGCAGGAGACAATCAAAAGCGTGATGTTGTCACCCACTACCTACGAGTTCCGTTAATGTAACTCCAAAAGACCATAAGGAGCCCCCTGGGAGGTTCATTTTAGGTAAGGAAACTGCCGTGCTGCAAGGAAATGCTCTCTAGAGATGGACAGAGCCCTCCTGCAGCACAGCAGTGTTAGAGGAAAGCCAGGGACACGTCCAAGTTGAAAATGCAAAATCTGAATAGTGACTCAGTCTACTTTGTTTCTCCCACCTCTCTTGGAAATACCATTGCCCTGCCTTAGTTTTAATCAACATACCACTTACCACCTGAAGGGATATGGGTTTGTTTGCCTGTGTGTTACTTGATTTCTCCCATTAGAATACAAGAATAACCATTTAATCTGTTTTACAGCTTTAGAAAAGAACTAGGTACTTGGTAAATGTTTATAACTACGGTTGGATAAGTGTATTGTTTCTAGAAAATGGAATAAAATAAAATAATAATAGTTGATATCACAATATAGGTGCATTTATATTTTCTAGAGTACAGATATTAAAGAGACAAAGGTTGCATTTCATTTGAAACCCAAATTAGAAATCATAGCTCCTAGGGCTGGGGAAATACCAAATGGTCTAAGTGCCTGGCTTGCAAGTGCAAAGACTCATGTTTGGCCCTCAGTACTGCATGCCATGCTGGCTTAGAATCCGAAGCACACATTGCTGGTCACTGAAACCAGGCGTGGTAGTGCACACCTGTAATCCCAGTGCCAAGGAGGCTGAGACAAGAGGATCACTAGGAGTCTGAGATACATAGTGAGACACTGTACCAAATATGTCAATAAATAAATAAATAAGAGAATTTAAAAAAATAAAGATATCATGTATCCTTCTCAAAGTAGTTGGAATGATCAAATAGCACAGTGTGGTGCCTGCATTTGAAATGTAATGCAGTAGGCTTTTTTATCTTTACTGCCAGGCAGAGCTGAATCCTCTCCTCCACCACCCTCCTCACACCCTTTCCTAGTGATAAAATATTTTATTATTTATCTTCAAAGATGAACAAAAACTTGTTTTAGGCATCTGTATTTACTTCCTAAAGCCACAGATTTTAGTGAATGCTAAAACAAAACATGCTTCATAAACTAAGTAATAGATTCTGCGGTGGACGTTCTCTTAGGGGACCAGTGACACATTTTCTAGTTACAAAACAATGCTCATCACCTGGACGATGCTAAAGGGTGCTGAACATGTGCTAAACTGACTAATTCATAGATGACTTCTCTGTAAATTCTTGTTGTTATCAATAATACTTCTATTATGTAAGGGACAAGGTTGTGAATGTCTTCTTTCGCTTATTTACTTACTTACTTATTTATTTATTTATTTGTTTGTTTGTTTATTTATTTTGTTTGTTTGTTTGTTTGTTTGTTTTTAGTAAGGGCCTACAGGGTCTCCAGGCTCTCAGTACATAGATCTTCACAGTAACCCTTCTGCGTTCAGCCTCTCAAGAGCTGAGATTACAGGCACGTGCCACCACGCCCAGCCTCAATCTCAGTCTCAGCGGGCTCCGGGGACAGGGCCTGCACAGCGCGCCAGGGATCTAACCCCGGCCACTGAGTCTGCTAAGCAAGCGCTTTAATCCACTGAGCTATTTGGCTGGCCTCACATTTGTTTTCACTTCTTCAGCTTGTCCTTAAATAAGCAACGGTTTCGAGTATGATAAACAAGACTTTGAGAAGACCTCAACTTGTTTTATTTTTGAAATTTGTTTCAGATTGTTACTTTCTAACAGCAAAGATAAATAATTCAAGTTCATTAGACAATGTAGTTCTTCTCTTTTTGTGTGACTCATTGGCCAAAAAGCAGTAGTTCAATGAAACACACATGAAATGTCATTGGGGGGTTTTATGTGATGACAATATCAGTTTCTTGAGGTTTTTGAAGTCTTCCAACATCTTGCTGCAATATAGTCTTCACATAGCAAGAGCTAGTCAAGGAAACCCCATGAGAGAGTTCTTCAAACTTCCACATATAATGTGTTAGGTGACTTCTCATGTTTTCAGAGTAGAAACTCTGCTCTGTTTTACTCCTTCTGTTTTATCAAACATAGAGCCTCTGTTCTCCTTTGCCAGAGAATCCACTGCTTATTCATTCTACCAAGAATGAGGAGGATCGCTGAATAAAGAATACAAAGGAGGAAACGTTAGTGTTGTTACTGCTTCTTAAACCAGTTTTTAACCACAATGCATGCTTTAAGCCTTTCTTTAGCCTCTGTTTCTTCCTGTGAAATGAGTTGTTTCTCAGAACTCCTTTTTGCCAATTTAGGAGTCAGGTTTATGAGGTCTTCCAAATTAGTGACCCCTGATTTTCTCCTATTCTGTATAGTTTTATGAGGTAACTTGAGATAAACTTGTATTTAATCTGTTATTGTTGATCAGAAACATGTAACTTTGTCTCCATTGAAATGTAGTGAGATTCCTCTGGGCGGGGGAGCAAAGCTAAGAGCTTCTTGTGCTCCTGGCTCCTGGTGCACAGAAAATGATAGGCACTAAAATAATGAATGGACAGACCATTCATAGTGTTGGGACTGTGCAGAGGTGGATGGGCACGTGCGAGAGCACTGTACTTGGTGGCCAAAGGACCTGTGTGACCCCTCACCAATGGAGTGATGCAATGAGTAACGATCCATCTTCTGATACTCAAGTCTGTGAGTTAACTCTCTGCTTTATGAGGAAGTACATCTATTTTCAACTTAAATCCTGCTTAACTTTAATTATAAAGCCCCCGATGCTGTTTTAACCTTGATAATGGTTGCTGGCCCTTTTCAGTGCTCCCTGGACGTCTTAGCCTTTATGGCACCCAGATAACTTGCTTCAGGCATTTTGTCACAAATAGCATTACAGAAACTGAAGATCATTGCATTCTGTCCTGGAAATTTGTGAAGCAGTGTTGCTACAGTGAGAGACAGAGCCTTGCGATGCAGATTTCATGGATTTTCTGTGCAGCATTGTAAAGTAACAGCATACTGTTCAATGATTTCTGCTCTGCATAAGAGTCTTTGATTGCATATAGCATACAGCACCATAGTGGCAGAATTCATGAATATTTTATTTATAGAGGAATAGGGGAAGCCAGCCTGCATAAATAGCATTTATTTTGTAAGGGCTGAGGATTTAGTCCCCCCTCCATGAATTCTTAAGAAGAGGAAAAAAAAAAAAAAAAAACTACATTAAACAGCTGCTTTGAAAGTTTCTCTTTCCCTTTAAGTGTTTTCACATTCACAGACTGTGCTCCTATGATCTAATAAAATTAAGCTATCAGGAGGAAATCATCGCCTCAGAAAGGGCTGGGGAAGCATTGCAAAGCACCAGACGTCTCGCTAGAAGTGCATCTCTCGGGAGTGCGCTGGGGAGAAGCAGTGGGTGGAATTGCTGAGCTCCCTGGACTGTGAAGCTGATGCCTACCTTCCCACCCCTGTCTTCCTTACATAAGCATTTTCCTTGCAAGGCAGCCTAGAGCCGCACAGAGAAAGAAGCCGGCAGCCACACCCATCAGATCTAAATATTCCAGGTAGGAGATAAAAATAAAGCGTGTACCTGGAGCGAATGACCTCCCAATGTTTAAAATCCTGAGTTGCTTCATGAAAGTGTTTCCATTTCTAGCTTTATTCCCCATCTCCACTTTCGGGTCCACCTGTAAATTTTAACTTTCTGAAGGCAGAATACGCTTCAGCTACAACAGCAAAAAGACTAGGCCTCCTTTGCCCCGTGAATTATTTTATCCTAACTAAAATAGGAAGGAGGTCAACCACCATGTGTATGTTATTGGCAATTCTTCCCACCACGCTCCCTGACTACTCATGCAGACAAATATATTTTTTCTGTACCAATTATTCTTATACTTTCAAGATATAGATGATTTTTCTCAAGAAAAAACATATAAAACACACACAATGACATCTGCAGACAACTTGCTCTCATTTTGTGGACCTGACACAATTCTCTCCTCACTTGCATTATTTATTTAAAATGCAGAATTATGGGTCCAATCCTACACATACCAAATTTAGAATATTTGTGGCATGTTGAGAAATATTTGAAGTCTAATCTCCAATATGTAGCAAAGGATAAACAAGAAATAAGAAACAATTTACTGTGCTGATTCAAAGTACTGCAGATTGGAAAACTAGATAAATCTAGTCACAAGAATTCTTCCCTGCATTTCAGTAACCAACCTTATTTTTTCTACCTAATATTTTTTTCTAGTTATCCAAAGCTTCACTTAATTGCACCTAGAAAATGCTTTCTGGCTCTCTTTTTTATGCAGTACAGAACTAAATAACGTAAGCTGCACACCACTGTTAACTGGGCATTTGACTTTGGTTAATGGCCATAAGCCTGAAGCTGAGAGTAGGAAGAAGTGTTAGATTTAGGAGAAACTTGAAGCACACTCTTTTGTCCCCAGAATAATGGGCAAATAAAGCATGGGGTAGATTTTTATACTTCAATAGATTCCTCTATGGATGCGTTTGACTGGATGTGCTTGGGTTCTCTCTGATCACTTGTACTGTGCTCTTCTAATGCCGACAGAACTGCAGCATGAAAATCCACTATCTGCTGCCATGAAGACAATATTGATAACAAGTTATATCAAGAATCATGGGGCCGGGCAGATAAATCAATGGATTAAAGCCCCTGCTTAGGACGATGCAGGGCCAAGGTTTGATCCTGAGAATGCTGTACCAGCCCCAGCCCCTGGGCACACTGAGCCAGCCAATGAGACTGGGCATGGTGGTGTGTGCCTCTGATCCCAGCATTTGCAAAGGCAGAAAAACAGGAAGAATCACTAGAAATCTAATCTGTGTATTGAGACTCTGTGCTAAATAATATTTAAAAAAAAAAAAGAATCATGATTCTTTCCAGGTATTTATAAGAAAAAACATGTTAATATTCTGGGTAATTGAAGAAACTTGCTTTTCCCTTTCCTCTTTTATGCTTTTCTTTCTCTTTCTTTTGCCCTGAGATCTTAGCCATAACAGGGTAAGAACAGAATGGTTGAGAGTTATGATCAGTGGCATTCTGACCCTTGTGTCTAGTAGCTAGACCAGCCAAATCTGCATCACAGCATGTTTTTATTTTAAAAAGAGAAAAAAAGATACAGAAATTCAAAACAAGGTAAAAAATTAAGGATGATTATCATTGCCTAATATTATCTTCAAGTGTAAGTAAAATCCAAAGGTTACAATAGATATTATGAAAGGGAAAGAATTGCTCAAGAGCAAGAAATAACTGGCATGAAGAAAGGAAAAGGGAAAACATAAATATGTGTGTGAATACATACAAGATATTAATCTAATTATAGTAATAATTTCTATCAGTTCACTGAAAGGAGCAGTTAGTGCTTATACTGCTTGATCAGTTTTGCATGGCTGTATCATAACATTTTGTGGGGAAGTAAATGAGAAAATACTTGGAGGGTACATGGTGTAAATCCTAGAATGCAATAGAGTTTCATAAGCCATCATTCTATCAGCAATGTCTTCGTAGCAAGTGAAATGAGTTTGACTCTGATCTCACTAGAAGTTTAGCTGAACACCTACAAGTTTCATCTTCACTTGGAAATTCCTAAGTGATAATGCAGGACCATATAAAAGTAAATAAATGTCATTTAACAGCTATTTCACAGGGCTGACTTTGATAGCTCAGTGAGATAAAGCGCCTGCTTAGGCAGAGCACTGCTGGGGTTTGATCCCCACGTGCTGTGCCCGCCCTGCCTGCAGGGCATGCTGAGATGGAGATTGAAACTAGTCATGGTGTTGCAAGCTTGTAATGTCAACACTTTGAGAGGCTGAAAACAGGAGAATCACTACGAGTCTGATCTATGTCATGAGACCCTGTAGACCCAATATTTCCTGTCCTAAATGCATTTTAAAAAATACAGAAACAAAAAATAGCTATTTCACAAACATAAGGATAATGTTTGCTATGTGTTTTCCATCTTAGCTATCACTCACATGCTCCTGCCATCTAAGACCCACTGCAAACACTATTACATGAATGTCCACACAAAAGCTGTCACTGGTGGATGATGACATCCGTTAAGGACACATCTTCTTGGCCATTTGAAAGTCAAAGAATATTTTGCCCTTCAAGATATATATAACATCAAAATCTCTATTTTTTCTCTTTTCTGTAACTACTTTCATCAAAGAAATGTTCCTAATCAATGCAAAGGTACCTGCATTCTTTCATTCCTCAAAAAATGCCAGCTGTTTGTTACCCTCAATAAATGTGATTTCATATTTTGTGACAAGGCTATTAAGGGGAAAGCACAAATGCTAGTCTGAAATAGAATAGCAATAAGTTATCAGAGGACTTTTCCTCTCAAACATGTATCATTAGGTCTTTTATATTCATTCTCTTTCTGGAAATTTTTTTGTTCTAAGGAGGATTGTAGGATAGCTGGAAGATCTATCAGAAAACAACTTTAAGAAGAATTTGGGGCATCACACTATGTAATACGCTCATTGCAACATCTATCCCCTGCTCCTGTAAATTCCCCTGCTTGGGCTGTTACCAGCTCTCTCATCCAGTTGAATGCAATAGAAATTAGGATGTTTTCTTTTCTCTCTCTCTTATTATTCCCACCTCACCATCAATATCCAAGTCTTGTCAGTTTTTCTCCTATGTATTTGTCAAACAGATTCACCTTACTCCATCCCCATAGCTACTATGCTAGGATAAAAATACTTTTCTAATCCCCACTTTAGTACAGCATCAGAGAGGAAGTTCATAGCCCTCTTTGGCTCTACAACAGTCTATTCTTACTACAGCTCAAATGATCTTTGGGATTGCAATTTGGATTCTGTGATTCTTACATCCTACTTCTGTCTCTTAAGGAAAAGGTAAAAGCCCTCAGTTTGGCTCACACCACACTGCAAGAGCTGCCGCGGTTGATCTGCTTACCTCTTCAACATCTCTCTGGCTATATTCTCTCCCTAGCTTCCTATAACTGAATGTATATTTAAACTGTAAGATGTAACAGTTTCTCTTCCACATGTTACCTGTAGGCAGTGTCTTATTTTTCTTGTTGGGAGAAAATACCTGAGACCTAACAAAGAAGAAGTATTTCTTTTAGCTCATAGTTCACTGAAGTTTCAGCAGCTCCAAGATAAGGTGGGTGGGCACAGGGGCATGGAAGAGGAGAGAAAGTGCCCTGCAGGGCAGGCAGGAGGCAGTACAAGGTGAGCCTGTCTTCTTTCTATCCCTTTATAGTCTAACCAGGCTATAAGCCTATTAACTGCTGCCCCACACACTCAGTGTGAGGTTCCCATGATTCACACCCAGAGCTGCACAAAGAGATCTAGGGGGACTGATTTAGTTATCACACACCATAATCCAGAGTCACACACCCACGACTGAGCCACCTCCCCAAGCCCCTGCCTAGGAGCACATAAGGACTTCAGCAGGCACTTAGACACAGCCATAGTAAGTGATTACCTAAAGTGCATATTTTGGAAGGATACTAAAGATAACAAATTTTGTTCATCAGATAAATCTAAGGTTTGGGTATTTACTAATATTGAGAAATATGCTGGATCAAAGGCTCATTTATTCTTCACCTGCTCATTAACCTGAATATGCTCTAGTTCAGTGAAACTGCACAATAAAAAATGCAATATATATTACAGCTTATATGTACCTAAACTTGTTGTTTCACAGAGCAATAAAAACGTGGTGTTCCCCCTTCATATATTATATATCAACAAAGTTGAGAGAAATTCATTTCTTTTAGTTATTTTTTTCAGTAAAATGAGAATAATAATACTATAATAGGTTGATTGTGGGAAATTTAATGAGACTGTGTCCATAAAAACATGGTATGGCTTAAAATGAATAGTGTATAATTTTTCCTAATTTCTACTCTCCCCAAAAATTTCTTTACTAATATGACTTTGAAAAGAGAAAAGTATGCTTCAACTAATTCTCAGAAGCAGGACCATTTTCATGCTGGAAAGGATGGAAAGATCATTGAGTTCAATATCTTCATTTTACAGATGAGAAAGCTGAAGTCCCCAATGGTGTGCCAGGTCACAGAGCTAGTTAGTGAGACTGTTGCAATGAAAAGTCTCCTGAATCTCACTTTAAGCTATTTTGCATGATATCACACTAATTTAAAAAGGTCTGTCTGTGTCTCTGTGTGTCTCTGTTCCCCCTCCCCCATGTCTGTGTTTGTGTTTGTATGTTTCAATTCCAAATGAATAAGCTCCAAAGTTAGATATAAATTGAAGCCAGATTAACTTCATCATTTTTAGAAAGGTATTCCTGACTGCAAATAGCTTATGTCAAAGGAGTTCAGGCTTTGAAAGAAGAGCTGAGCTTGATTCCCGAGCTTGCTATTTATTAGCTGAATAACCTTGGGCAAGTCACTTAATTTCTTTGAGCTTCAGTAACCTCATTTGTTAAATGGGAAATGCAACATCTATCTCAAGTAGTTACCATAAGGGTTATATATGAGATAAACTAAGAATGAAAAGAGTACAATCAGAAAAGTGCTGAGCAGCTAGCAAGTCTGTCGGATGTTAGCTTCCCTCCCCTTTCCCAAATTTAAACTCCAAATAACCACGACATCAGACTGTGGAAAGTGTCACGATCTATCACCAAGTCAAGGTGCAAGGTCTGATACTGGGAGCTTGTGCCACAGTGATGGCTAATAGAATCCAGGATATCAGTTTAAGTTTGTTTTCAAAGTAAAATAAAACTTCAGACACTTTATAAAGTTTCTTTGAAATGAACTAGCTTTCTTCTCCTATTTCAGTTGAAAAAAAATCACATATAAATTCTTCCTTTTTTGATAACAAGAGAAAATAGAACTATCAGCAGGAAAATTTTACCTATGATTGATGCATACAGTCAGCTTAAAAGAGCAAACATCTCAGATGTAAAAATTCTGACACATCACTTTCTGACAAAACTATATGAAGCAGTCACAAGTTTAATCCATTTACACAACTCTGCAAAATGACCAAATTAAGTCTTTGATATTAATATCCTTCAAATAGTTCACTTCTACCTCCAATTTCCTCACACAGGCCTTTTCTTCCTCCTGCCCCACTTACTAAAGTAGCATCTTATTTTACTCTGGTTTTGAGAATGACAGAATAAAATACATCCAGTTCAGCTTCACTTCTTGGATATCCAACTGTGGTGCCAAATTATGCAGGCACAGGAAATAGACCTGGGATAATGGGTGTGAGGAATGGAGTTGCTTTGCTCTGAGATTCCCAGGGAGTCTCTAATACCATAATCTCTATTTTGATATTTTTCCCTTGTCTTTTAGTTTCTCGCATTTTCTTTTTGTTAATATGGGGAACCAAACTATGTCAGGGAGAAAAATAAATATCAAGCTCCACCTAATGGCTAAGAGAAACTGAGGCAAAGTGTGATGGTAAATCTATCAGGACCTCACAAGCTGTTAGCAGCATTGCTACAAACAGTTCTGTTTCCCACTTCAGAACTAGCCTCTTTGTAATTGTGTAAGAAAACTTGTAAACCCTAGGGAAATAAACATAACTGAAGTGGAGTGCAAGGGAAAATGAAGTGTTCCAAAGGCACAGAGACCAGAGGTTTCTTCCCTGGACACTGAAATGTTCACAATTTGTAACAGAGATATGTTGGAGAGAAGCGCAGCGGGCCAACTGCTAAAATCCTCCACGAATGAATTGAAATGACCAGCAGACCTATGGATGACTGCAAGGGCCAAGTGACACTCTTCTCAAAACTACAAAGAGTTTAATAAATGGCTAGCTTCTGTAATGAGCATGAAACACTAGAAGATAATCCAAAAGTATAGAAATTATTTTCAGTTTAAGATCTTAAACTGCATCTATACTTCAGATACAGGATAGAGAAGATATGTAAAACTATCTATCACCTATTTATTAAAGTAATTGATTTATTGATTACCTCAGTTAGAAAACTTACTGGATCCCCTAGTAGAAGAATGAATGAATATGTATAATAGAATTTAGAAGTGCACACATAAATCCCTTTGTGCACAAACCTCAGAATTAGGAAGGCATTCGAACTAGCATGAAAAAATAAAAAGGATGCACCCCCATTACTCACTCAGCCCATTTTTAGTTTGGGATGTGCATTACTCAAAATGTCGAATGAAAGATAATTGGTATTTTTGTTGCTAAAAGTAAAATACAAAGAGGATAGAGACTCCTCAATAGATCGAATAGGAGGATGGATAAAATTCTGTAGCTTAAGGGACCAAAAGACTTAATAATAGTACAGTGATGACAAACTTTTCAAAAGTTTCTTGCATCCTGAACTCTAACTCTATTTCACTCACAATATTTTTATGAATCAGGTCTTTAACTATTTATGCTTGTTATATATATCAAAGGAAACATCGAATTCTACACCAAAGTTGATGAAATAAAGAGTGGAAATCATATTACCAGAAAAAATTTTTTAAAAGGAGTTAGAGATAGCCATAAAAATGTCTTCTTGAATTTTCAGAAATGTTGATGAACACTTTGGACTTTTCTGAGTCATCGGAATCTGTGGGAGGAAGTTAAGATAATTTCATCTAGATCCTGGGAAAACAGTGAAAAAGCTGGATCGTCTGAGGAAGGCGCCAGGTGAACAGGTGAGCCGGGAGCAGGCTAGGGAAAGCCCTGTGAAGGTCTGCAGCAAGTTTGAGTCTGAGGTATAAGGACATTGGCTTTCCAGCAGGAGAGGAAGCCAGGAGAGTGAGGCTAGGATTTGGTGTCTCCAGCTTGCAGTGCAGCCAGAAAACTGTTGTGACCACAGGGTGGGCAGGGAAGCCTGAGCCCTTCCTGCATGAATCACTGGCTCCAGGTAGCAGAGTGCTGTGCAAGGACAGGATAGAGAAACTAAGGCTCACAAACTTGGTGAGAGCCTCATGGAGTCACTAGCAGCCCTCCCAGACTGACCTGCATCACAGATTCCTAAGAGAATAAAGAAATAAGGAAGGCAGAAACCCCAACAGTGTCCGGAGGGTGGGAGTGAATGTCTCTTAAAACAGAAGGAAGGCAATCTTAATTCAACAGGATACAGGGATTATTTTACAATGTAATCTATTGGAGACAGGAATAGGACATTTGAGACAAGCCTTGTGACAAACCAGAGCAGTACATATCCAGATCCTTGATGCCTGTGGGGAGTCTGACAAACACTTTGGCACATGTGTGTAAACTGGTGTTTATGATGACTATGCAGAAAGCATAGGTAAAGGGTCTACACTTATGATGAACATGACTGAAGCTTCGGAAAGAAGTTGTAAAACATGCCACCTCATACATGAAAATTGAAAACATGATGCTAAGTGAAATAAGCCCAGTCACAAAATGACACTTTTGTGGATATAGCATACTCAAATACTATACAATTCCATTTATGAAATGTGATTAAGGGATACAGATTTTTTTTTTCTTTCTTTCTTTCCATTTTTCTTTCTTTCTTTCTTCCTTCCTTCCTTCTTATCTTTATTTCCTTTTTTGGCAGGGTCTTACTACATAGCCCGGCTGGCCTCAAACTAACAGGTAGCCTTCAGCTTTATCTTCCCAATTGTTGAGACTACAGGAATGTGCCACTGTACCCATCCTATAGCTTCTTTATCTATTTATTTACTTGGTACTACAGGGGATTGAACAAAGGGCCTTCATACTGAGCTACACCCTGCCTGCCCCTTTTTGAGAAAGGGTCTTACTAAATAATACAGATGGGGCTCCTTCCTTCTTTGTTATCTTCCTTTGTTTAGATAAATTAGATAGATAGATAGATAGATAGATAGATAGATAGATAGATAGATAGATAGATAGATAGATAGACAGACCCTCCTAAGTGCTGGTATTACAGACATGCACCCACACACTCCATGCCAATGCCTTTAGCTGTGCCACTGTGTCCACCTTGGTGTCCTGAAGTATTCAAAATGCTTACTTTCAAGGTCATTTTGACTTTGTGAAGAGATGGAAGTGATTCTGTGCCAGATCCAGCAAAGAAGGTGGATGGGGCCACAACACCAAAGTGTCTTTACAGGCTTGCCCATTTCTACTGGATGGCTCTTGACAGCAGCATTCACTCCTTATTTATTCTTTCTATAATCATACCTCAGACATGAAAGAAGACTTTAGAATGATTTCTGAAAGTCACAAGAATAATGGGATAAAGAAAAGAAAGCCAGAGACACTACTGACTATAAGATGAAAGAGAAGACAGATCTGCAATTATAAGCAGTAATGTACACGTGACTCGGAGCATCCTAGATAGTCAAAGCTTATAAAGGAATCACCCTGCATCATTAGTAAGAAATCATTTGATTTAGTCTGAATTCATTGAATATTGAACACTGGCAATACAATGGTAGTCTCCTATGGAATAGCCTCATATCATTAGCCCTCACGGAGAAGCCTTAAAATTACATGGTGTTGCCAGGTGTGGTGGCCTATGCTTGTACTCACGGTATTTGGGAGCCTGAAGCAGAAGAATCCTTGAGAGTTTAAAATCAGACTGAGTTACAAAGTGAGCTCAAGGCCAGCCTGAACTGCATAGAGAGACACTATCTGAAAAAGACAAATAGCAATAATAACAATAGCAGCAGCAACAACAACAATAATAACAATAATAATAATATAGAATAAATAAAATTACATGGAGCTTAAATGCCTATTTCAATTTGTTAGCCTGGGATGCTGGCAAGCATGATAACAACTAGGAAAACTAAGTTCGTAGTTACATTATTTTGGGGGAGCTTCAGTTTCTATGTTTTCAATATGAAACAATTAAACAGATGATGTTCAGAATTTTTATCACTCTAATGCTGCATAATATGTGCTTTATTTCTTGAGACTTTGAAATCAGAAGGCCATTGAAATCAGAAGTACATGTAAATTCAGGAGTTCGCTTTGGCATTTAATTATAATAAGTGACCACAGTGACTATAAAGATACTAAAATGATCTTGGTCCAATGAAAATAAATGTCTCTGAAGAAAATATTGCATGTAATCTACAAGCACATGTTTAAACAAAGGATTTTTTACTGTCAAAACAGTGTATTTGCTAAATTAAGAACTTTTAAATGGAAGATTAGCAATATAATTTAAGTTCAGCTATGTGTCAACACTTATGATAGCCAGTTTGTCTATGTTTCTTTATGGAATTTGTACTTCAACCCAAGAGATAAGATAATTACATGCTTCAATGTATGGATAGAGCAAAACAACAAACAACCTGTGTAACATTTCAGAGCTCGGTCTTGAGCCCCATTCATCTGACTCTAATCATCGTGCTGCTCTCACGGTATCAAAATGCTTTGCATACTAAACAGCAGCTTTACCTTTCCCCTGAAATGTTTTGCACATCTCTTCTACCCCGACTTCTTCTAAAGATGAAGACACAAAGAATTTCAAAATATACACCACTAGACAAGGGGATATTTTATTTCAATCTAAACTAAAAACACATTATAAAATTTTAAAGCATCATTTACAGTATCTCCTTCAAGACCATAAGGAACACCTCTCAATTTAAAAAAAAAATACGGACTATGCGTTGGTGCACTTATGAAACAGCCTAAGGAACTCTTTTATCACTTGACGCTTTTGAGTTTTTGCCTTTGCTGTTCTAAAGATTAAATCGCAGGCCTCATAAAAGTTAGGCACTGTCCACCTAGAATTTTAGTAGCTTAATATTCAATATAACCAGCACAAAAATCTTTCATATCACATTTGTCTGCCACCCTCATTTTATCCTTCTAGGCAGATTTCTTTTTCTTTCTTTTCTTCTTTCTTTCTTTCTTTTTTCTCTCTCTCTCTCTTTTTTTTTTTTTTTTTTTTTTTTTTTTTTTTTTTTTTTTTTTTTTTTTTTTTTTTTTTTTTTTTTTTTTTTTTTTTTTTTTTTTTTTTTTTTTTTTTTTTTTTTTTTTTTTCATTTAGTACAGGCTCCACAGGGTATCCCTATACAGATGGACTTGTAGTGATTCTTCTGTTTTCAGTCTCCCAAGTGCTGGGATTATAGGCATGTGCCACCATGCCCAGTCTCATCTCCATAGCCATCTCAGCATACGCCAAGGGCAGGGTCAACATGGCAGACCAAGGGTCGAATCCCTGCATCTGACTAAAGGGTTTCTTTCTGATTTGAAATTTTGAGAAAATGAATTGGCAAGACGTATGTATGAATGTATCTAAAAGAGGCCAAACTATGATAATCTGTTCATCCCTCTCAGTGAAAACCTTCTGCTTCCATAGCACATCCTCAATATTTTGTCATCATGATCAAATAGTGGGTAAAGAATATTAAATGCAACATAAACAACTTTCAGTGCTTTACAGAGTGAAGATGAAGACAAGATACAGGCAAAAGCAGTTATAAATAGAATGATAAGGATGAGGAAAAAATAATGCAAGAGAAGAGGGGAAAACCAAGGAAGGATATTTTGAAGGAAGAGAGGAAGGTGATAAGAAATGGAAAGAAATGCTAGATATCAAGAAAAATACACTTGAGGTCTTGGAATAATAATACTACTAGGAGTCTCCACTGAATGTCAGTCCTTAGGTGCGATTTCCAAACACACAATTTGTTTATGCTGCATCCCGCACATATTATGTCTTCATTCATTAAGTTAGAGCAATAACTTTAACATTCATTAAGTTAAGAGCAATAATATGTTGTGGAGACATTCCAAACTAGAACATTGGTAATAACAAGAGGTCCTTTCATGTTAAATCCTTACCACAATCTTTTCAAATTATTAAAACTTTCAGGGATATGTATAAGTGCCACAAGAGCTTAATCTATATGAACATCCTCTCCACTATATTAACTAGGTGGCATAGCTTGTTGTATCTGCTTTAGGTGTAAGTAAAGGTTTACAAATACAACTATAGGCCAGCTCACTGTCTTTCCAAACTAGTCTGCCTTGCCAGAAAACACTCTCTGGAAGTACTTGTGTTTAACGTTCCATGGACCTGCACCATCCTGTTACTCCTTCCCACACTATGACATTAGACAGTCTAAATATGTACAGATTCTAAAACAGTAGAGGTAAATAAAGGTGTTCTCTTCATACTGTTCTCACCCTTTCCCCACCCTAATTTGTACTATCTTCACACTGTGCCTTTATGGTCTTTACCTCTAACAACATCACTTTAGGATGTCCTGATACTTCTTCCAGGAAACCCATACTCAACATTCAAAGATAAGAACAATTTGTATTATCTTCTACTATGCCTTTTTCTTATTTATATAGATTATTCTTACTCTTAGTGTGTTCAGGAGTTTATATGTCTCTTTAGATATCTTGTTCAACTCTGTTCTATCATCCATTTGAAGATTTTCAGATATTCACTGAAGAGCATTCCTTTTTCTTTGGATTTTATACTCTTTATATTCTGGCAGCACATCACAGCCAGGATGTACTGATGTGCTGTGTGAACTCAGTAGACACGTGCTGGATGAATTAATACATGCAGTGCTCTGCATAAAAGAACCAATGAATTAATCCAGCAAAAATTTGTAACTAATGCTTAGAGAGATAGAATCCCAACTCAGTACTTTCCAAAGCAATCACACATAAGTTTCAACTGCATCACACCTGTTAAAATAGATTTATAGGCATCTAACTATATACTTCAAGCTGTTGTGATGTAAATGAAAAACTGGCCTTCTAGATTAAGATGCTTGCTTTATTTTATTAGCTCTTCTTTCTATATTTTATGCAATCTCAGGTCATAGAAAAACACACACTTGAAGTTCTCCATCACCTGTTGTTCGATGATTCTTACATATTTTTTAAAGAATTTTGGCTTTAGGAGTAAAACAACTGAATCGTAGAGAATGAGTGCAGCGATCGTTACACAGGCTATCAGTCAGCATCTTTGCCTGTGCACTAAGGTTACTGAGTGAATAGCTCAGATTTATAATAGCTGAATTGCATGCCAGCATAAAACTTCTCACCTAGCCTGAGTTATCATGAGACATTAGGAAGAAAGAATGATGATCATATATCCATGCAATTGCTACATAAACGGAAACATTGTGAGCAAGTTGGCTGAGCACCTTGATAATCTAATTCGTAATGTCTCCAAAAAGCTACACGGTGAGTTAGGGGAAATAATTCCAGATAAAGATATATACAAGTTGAGATATAGTATCATACATATTTCAGGCTTCAGGATTAAACTGTATATCAGGCTCACCTAGAATTTGCTAATCAAAGATAAAATGTTCTGATTTTTTAAATTGCTGTCAAGACAACCTTACACAATTTCCCTAAAATTACTGTTTGAAAATGTACTGTTTTTATATTTTTATAAGGAAGTACATGATGTAATAAAATTATATTGGTTTTCAATTTAAACAAACTAGGCCTATACATACTAATTATGTTACCTTGAACAAGTTACTTAATTTCTCCCAGGTTCCCTTTTTTTGATACAAAAAAAAATGGCTTAATTATGCTACAACAGAGATAAGACAATATTTGTACTCAAACCAAAGTCATTTTTTAATATAATCTTTTGAGGATTTTGTTTTGTACAGGGTCTCACTACACTGCTCAGACTCATAGTGATCCTCCTGTTTTCAGACTCCCCAGCAGTGGGATTACAGGTGTGTGCCACTACGCTAAGTCTCAGCACACCATGTGGTGCCAGAGATCAAACCCCTGGTCCCTGTACTTGCCTGACTAGGGGCTTAGTCTCCTGAGCTATCTCACTGGCAACAGTCATTTTTATATTGAGAAGACTGATTGACTTTTCTTAGCTATCTTTAGAGTTCTTTGGAAGAATGTGACTGAATTGACCAGTGATGTGCTGGTGAAAGTTAGATAAACCACTCAACGCATGGTCATGGCGCTCAGAACCTTCACTGTGAAATCATCCAGGCTTTCTCATGCTCCCTTTACTTGCTGAGCAGTTGCCCAGAACAGCACTTGGAGATCTAAGAGGGTGTCAGAACCATAAAACAGAAGAAGGTAGGTGGAATTCTATATGACTGTAATGAATAAAATATGTTTATTCTGCCTCACTGTTGTTCATTGGACTGTGATGAGAATGATAGTTTTTATTGTTGATCCACTACTATACTCTGATTACTTATTAGCAAGCTTAGCCTATCTCAGCTAATACAAATATATACTCAAACAGTTACTGAATCATAAAACATGTAAATGACTATGAAGGCTTTGTATGATTTGTATGTATCCAGCATTAGGTTGGTTTTCTTTCTCTGCCCAGCAGGGAAATCCAAAGATATCCAGCTTTTCCCTTTCAGTCTTCACATTCTTCATCTTCTCCACAGTTTTTAAGTCATACATAAAACAACTACTATATTGTAGGAATAGTAATTCACGTTATGGAAATAATGAAAGTTGTTTCTTAGGTATATTTGTATTATTGAAATTATTCCTTTTCACTTTTCCTCTAAGTCTTTTTGATACAGAGTTTTGGGGACTAGTGTGCTTCCAAATGTCGTTCAAAGGAGTGCCATAAAACATAAGCCCTAACTTCATTTTTTAGCTTAGTACTTTAGGATCTATTACTCAGAGATATTTTATATAACTATAGTGACAGATGTACGACAGTCAGGCAGCCCTTGTCTTCTTGTACCTATGGAAAATGAATGGAGTAGAAAAATTCCTGTAGACAATCTTATTTTTATTTAAAAATATGCATGAAATCATTCCAAAAAAGTCAGAGTTCTGTAGTCTACTCAATTTTTTTTCCTGAGCCAAACTCAATTTAAACATAAAATAAACAGTGATGGAATATATCCATTGATCTAGCTGAGGGAATTTATGGTCCAAAACACACTAAACTTTGTTTTCAATTACCATGGGTGCATTTCATATTTTGAAATGAGCATTTGAGGAGCTTCACAGGGTCATATATTTGCTGTCCTATTACCATTAAGTTACTCTTCTTTTTAGAGAGTTATTTACAAAAGGCTTACAGTCATGACCTCTAGATTTAGATCAGAATTTAGAAACGTTTCTGCAAGTATAAAGTCCAAATATCAGAATCACTTTGTCTTTGGGTCCTGTCGCCTGTGTCCTTTTATAGAATGCCTACTGTGAATCAGCCTCATATTGCTTTGTGTATCTATTTAATTTACGCTACATGACAATCCTATAAAGGAGATAGTAGTGTTAATCACTATATTGCACATGGAAAGAAGATTTAAAGAAATTCGGATGCTACTCTTAACCTTAAAGCCCATGGCTTTTTAAGTCCAGGTGAGTTTTTTTTTTCTAGTGAGTAAACAGGCCATTGCTTTTTATGGTACATTTCTGATGCAGACATGAGGTTTTCCCTTCTTTCCTCTCTGGTATCAGTGTGTGTGCCTATGCTCCTATCACTTGATGTCTCTTCCTCTGTCTCCTCCAGGGTCTGTGCAGATGGTATGTCTTGTTACTACATGTGTGTGGCCAGAAATCATCTTCTACAGCTTCACAGTGCTTTGGCTTTTAACTCAGAGCAAACTCCACCACCACAGCTCGAGGAATTATATTCTAGCTTCTTCATTACTGCTCAACAATGTACTGCTCAACAAGGTACACATCAAGCAAACCACTTTGGCCTGTCTGCTTCTGTTCAGGAGATGCTCTGATCCCCAAACATGTCCTTCACAAAATGCATCTTTTCACCCACTTGAGGCTTTCTGGA
The DNA here is from genome assembly GCA_004027025.1 of Myocastor coypus. Lineage (NCBI taxonomy): Eukaryota > Metazoa > Chordata > Mammalia > Rodentia > Myocastoridae > Myocastor > Myocastor coypus. The sequence continues at coordinate 8,631 of PVJA010019347.1, read as the reverse complement.
AGCAATCATGTGGACACAACTCAAAATGAGCACTAGCTTAGAAAAATCCAAATTTCTTAGTCTACAATCCAGCTTCACACTTTGAAGTAGGTCACAAATAGAGTCAGTGGTTTTATTATAAGACTGAAAATTTTAAATGCTTCCTTAACCACTTTGGGTCTCATAGGCCTTCAAAGACCTAACTGTGAGTTCCTCCGGTCCTATAGTGGGAAAGATTCCCTACTGGGATGGTTGGCCCATTAGTCAGACCAGCCTCATGCCATGCTGTCTTCAGTATAAAAGTATTCATTTCCTTGTGCAATAGAATTGCTCAAGTAATTCAGATGGAATTAGTAATTCAATGGAATTTGCTCTAAGGATCAGAGGCTACTTCACTTTCCCATTGCCATATTGGGTAGTCAAGGTTACTTTAAAAATTCTTCATGGAAACCACTTAAAACAATTACACACTGAAAAGCTATGTAACCATCAGAAAGAATGAAGTAGGTCTATATGCAGTGATTTGAAAGATATATTCTAGAAATATTATTGCTTGTAAAGTGGAATATATGGCATGTCCTTAGTGTATAAATGAAGGTGATATGTACAAATGCTGTATTAGTTGTGTATGTATAAAGATATTCCTAAAGAATAAACAACAAATGGTTTATATGTTAATTATTGGGCTATTGAACAATCTACTGTCATTTAAAAACTGAACAAGTGCTTAAAGTATATCCAGTAAGCAGTGGTTCTCAACCTTTCTAATGCTGTGACCCCACAGTACAGTTCCTCATGCTGCAGTGACCCCAAACCAAAAAATAATTTTGGTGGCTACTTCAAAACTGTAATTTTGCTACAGTTATGATTTGGAATGTAAATACCTGATATGCATTATGTATTCTCATTGCTACAAATCAAACATAATTTAAACAATGATTAATCACAAAAACAATATTTAATTTTATGTTGAGAAATATTTATTACTAATTCCAATAAATAACATTTCACCATGGCATAGCATGGGTTTAAATATGTATTTTCTGATGGCTTTAGGTGACCCCTGTGTTTTGGTCATTCGACCCCCACCCAGGTCGCAACCCACAGGTTGAGAACCGCTGCAGTGGAGAGTGTTGATTAAACAATATCCATAGTGCTTAAAATTCAGAGTAATGAATTAGAAAAGTTGGAAATAATTTATTTATTTATTCTTAAACTTGGGATTTGAAAAATACAAAATTTAAAGTGAAGCTGCATCCATTTCCAAGAAAGATCACCTAGCTTCTCAAAGAGCTAAGAAAATGGAAGGCCCAGGTAAGTCCCATGTTTTCTTATTGAAAAAGAAGATTTTGATCTACTCTTAACACCACCTGGATATCTCAAATTCTGCAACACTTTCTATGAAGAAAGCTCAGAGAAGAAAACTCAATGATACATGTACCATGTCTGGATTTAAATAGCATTGTAATGAATATGTCCAACAAAGTAATTTTACTGCATTATGCAGTTCTCAATTATTTCAACAAAGTAATCTGTTAGGAGAGATTTTGAATTATTATCCATTTACACATATAAGACCTTCAACACAGGATAAAAATTTAATTTTCACTAAATAATTAATGTTGTGCAAATATTTTAAAATACAGATTTGAATAGTACTTAAAAACTGAAATATATGATATGCTGTTATAGGTTTAGGTGATTCTTTTTTAATTCTATTAAATAATATAGACCTATGATAGCAACTCCATATATCCAAGTAATACCTGAGTGTTATCTTCCATAGGCAATCTATTATTGTAGAAGCCATGCATACAGTTGTCTCATTAGTAAAAATTGGTTTGATGCATTTTCTGATTAAGAACTAATGGATAAAAGCAGCACCAAACTTCCAGAAGTAAAACACTGATCTATTATTATCACAAATTCTGTAGGCTAGGTATTGGGACAGGAAATGGCAAGGAAGACTTGTCTCTCCCTGTTACATGATGTTTAGAGCTGGGGTCATGCAGAACAGGGGTCACAGACTTTTTCTAAAGACCAGATAGTAAATATTTTAGTCCTTTGAGGAATCTGTCTTTTTTCATACAATACTTAAAAGTATAAAAATAAATTTTAGGACACAGATGCACAAAACCAGACGGTGCGCAAGCTTTCTCTACATTGTGATCTGGGTCCCTTCTTCTCTCTTCTGTCTGTCATTGAGAATGGAATGACTTACCAGCCAGGCTGAGATGAGACTCCCGAGCAGGGTGTCCATATGTCGCTCTCCATCTGGCTTGGGTGTGTTTTAGTTAGGTCTAAGCGAGAGTACACCAAGAAAAAATATCCCAAGAGTAAGTCCACAGAATAGAAAAAAACTGTAAGGATTTTTTTTTTCATTTGGTCCTAGATGTCAAGTAATATTTCTTGCAGAAAATTATATACTCTTAACAAATCACTGACTCTCAATATAGGGAACCTAGATTTAGACAAAGAAACAAACAAAAAAGATGATCTCTTCCTCCTTGCAAAGAGCAACAAGATCACACTGCCCACAATTGTGTAGGATGGAAGATATCATGGCTATCTATGGAAATCTACAAGTACATACAGAAGTAGAAACATCTACATCTTGCTATTGGAAGGCAAAGCTACAGCGCTATCACATAATCAGATCCCGTATGGGTGTTGATAACATTTTGCCTGGAACATATTCCTACACGATGAATTCTGCTCCTTTGCCTACATTTTTCTACTTGACTCTTTTCAGGATAGTATCTATATTTTTTAGAAAAATGTTCAGTATTAATAAAAAACAATTCATAAGAGAAAAAGTCAAACAGTAAAATGATTATCACTTGTGCTCTTCAGGCAAGGGAAGCCATATGATATTTAAATTTGTGTGTCTGATTTATTTTACTTAACATTATGGTTTCAAAATGCATCCATTTTCCTACAAATACCCCAAGTTTATCCTTCTTCATGTAAAAGAAATACTCCATTGTGTGTAAATACCATATTTTGTTTTTTCAGTAATCTGTTGGATATGCTGGCTGCTTTTGAGATTTAGATATTATAATTTTTACTGCTATACAAATGAGTTTGCATGTATCACTGTAATAGAATCTCTTTAACACTTTTGGGAGGATTCCTAGAAGAAATAGCTGGGCCAAATGGTATTTTTAGTTTTAGTTTCTGAAGAATCTCCACGCTGATTTCCATAATTTTCATTCACACCAACAATATACAAGGGTTCTTCTTCCCCCACCAGTGTGTTATCATGGGATTTCTTAATGATGTGTTATATACAGGGATTAACTCCACCCAAAGAACGTAAACATTGTGTCCTGCAAACATGTACTAATAAAAAATTAAAGTAAACATAATTTATATTATAAAAAATCAAAAAGATTTGTCTGCAAAAGTTGTAACTTCCAATTGAAGTTGTTATCCCTGAAAAGAAAAAAGTTAGAGTAAATTTTTTTAAGCATTAGCTGCTCCTTTCAAAAGACTAGCAGAAAATGTTTGATATTTGCTAGCTTTTCTTCTCCACAGACCTCAAAAATCATTCACATGTTCAAGCCACACAGTCTTTCTTTCCATGGATATTCCTTATGTTGTATGCAGCCAGACATAGCCTCATTTTTTTAATATAGTATACAGGCAACGATGGTTCAGCCACGCAGTTTTCATAGACTTTGTAAAAAATCTGTACCATAAATTAAATTAAATATTTATGCCAGAACTGCCAAAACGAAGACAAATAGCTGTGGCTAACAATTCTTTTCATAACATCCAATCACTATAATGCAAACTATTGTTAAAAGGGTAAATGCAAGTTAACTTTCAGAAAGTTCTGCTTCATGATCCATGGAATTAATAACTCACATCATGAACACTGGAAATTGAGTGCGTGTTAATATTCCTTGTTACTACTTTGTTTTCTTGCAAAGGTTTTTTTATGCCCATCTTTCTTGCAAAAGGTCCTTTCAGACTTAAAACTGTAATTACATTTTCTCATCTAATTAAAATGTCAATCAGTTACTTTGGCATATTAAACATAAGGGTTGTTATCCAAACTTTCTTTGCATTCATGGTCTGATTATTTTGCGATGTCACTCAAAAATCTATGCTCTGTAAATTGTCCAAGATTTCCCCCCTCATTAGCATAAAACATCTTAGAGTCCTGCTGGTAGCACTTTATCTAGTGCAGGAAATGGTTTGGATAATAAACAGCTGGAAACCAAAATTTTATGTACTGACAGGGAAAAAAGCAGATTAATAATTATACAAAATGAATATAAACTTCTCTCTACCACTACTTGCAATTTTATACATTAAGTTTTAAAATTTAAAAAAGTTCCAGAAAAGTTTACTGAAAGATAATCTTGTAGATAAACTCCCATGTCTCTTCCACTGCTCTTTGTTAATTTATTAACACTGTCTCCAATGTCTATATCTATTTACTCTCTACTCTTTGTCTATTCTCTCTTTACAATGGGGTGATTAGACCAAACAATATCTGAAAACTATTTCTGGGTTTAACATTTCTTTCTTTCTTTCTTTCTTTTAGGGAAATATGTACAGGGTGTTCATGGTCTCACTACTAGATCAAACTCATAGCGATCCACCTGTTTACAGCCTCCCAAGAGCTGAGACTACAGGCAAGTGCCCCCATTTCCAGTCTCAATTGCCATCTCAGAGCATCCTGGGAGTAGGGCCAGCATGGCAGACCCAGGGATGGTATCCTCGGTCCCTGTGTCTGTCTGCAGGTGCATTAATCCACTGAGCTATTTGGCCAGCCCAATATTTCTCATTTGCATTAATTTCATGCCACATTATAAGGGCTCTAAGGTAGAAAATGCATTAGAAAAAATTAGAGTGCACATATCTTCATCCCACCTTCATTTCTTACATCATTCCCATTCTTTATTTCTGTTTTTTCTTTAACCATCTCAATTTCCTGCCAAGACAGAAACACAGGTTTTTTTTAAATTTGATTAAAGGCAACTAAAATAGCATACTTTAAAGTTTTTATTTTCCTGAGTCACTGGTATTGCCATTTGTCTTCAAGTCATTTTCCATTCATAGGGGAAAGAAAAGTACATAAAGGAAATATTTGTATATTTAAGGACTTACTTATGAAAGCTCCTGTGCTTACCTCTCCTGAAAATGAGCACTTTCCTTGGGAGGAGCCTACCTTCTGAAGGAAAAGCAGCGTTGCACCTGCTGGGTAATTACAGGGCTATTATATGAATTGAAAATGAGCAGGAAAGTTGACAAGTCCCCAACTGCCAGCTGGGGCTAAATTCTGGTATTTAGATGAAAAAGCGTAAAGCCAATACTGAACTGTGATTAAATCAAGTAGACTCTGATCCATAGAACTGCTCATGGGCAATTGAACCCCAAGAGTTATCACCCCTAATTTATGAGAAATATGATTGCATAGGGTTTAGGCAAAAAAAATAAAGCTCTAGAATGATGACTATTGCATTAATGTAGAAAACATTCTCATTATGAGAGCAGTTAAAAATAGCCAACTAATTTATTTCAATTATTTTTCTACAATATTTATGATGAGAGATTTTAATTCTGTATTGGATGTGCTGGGTCTAGAAAAGTGATAAGAAGCTGTTATACCTGAAGGAAAGAAAGGGACACGCTGAATCTCCTCTGAAGTCTGTGATTTGGAACAGTGCCTGTCTGGGAGAACAGCTGTTCCTGCAAATGAATGCCAATATACCAGCACTTTAGTCTCCAAATATTTCAAGAGAGGCAGTTTCTTTCTTTTTAATTTCATCTCAATGTTGATATATATGTATGCATACGCACGCACATGTGCACACATGCACACACACACACACACACACGCACATGCACTTGGAGGCAAAATACTGAGCAGGTATCCTGCTACGCTGTATTCTGGTTCACAAACATTTTGTGTAATCTCATCAAGCTCAAGATTGTCTTCTCACTTTCCAGCAAAAGTATTCAAGACTGAGGCACTCAGAGTTCAAGCCAATTTGGCCAGTATCCTTAGTCACACTCCATCATGATTTCCAAAATGGGAGACAGACATACTCAGTGTGAAAGGAAGCAGCCATGCTCTGTTAGAATAGCCCCAAAGCTCAGAGTAAATGCTAAGAGAATGTAAGAACGTTTTAGTCTAAGTAGTTTTCAATTCAATCCTCCACCCACTGTGAGCAAGCTATAGATGTCTGCCTTGCTTAGTAAGAATTTATCCCAATGTGACAAGGATCCAGTGGCTGACATGTATGATATTAATTTCTGCATCAAACTATTTGTTTAACAGTTAATTTCAAACAAGTGCTTCTTGGAGTCCCACCTCCAAATCCTGTATTTATTCAAGCACTTCCTGAAAGTTAATATTCAACAAATCCTCTGAATAACAGAGAATATAGTCTGTGTTATTCAAAAAAAAAAGGCCTAATTGGATTAAATATTTATCATAGTACTTACGTTTTTGGAAGACAAAAGAAATAGTACATATAAATAAGGCCAAGGATTTGAACTCAAGTATGTTTTTTTTCTTATTCAAATTTCATGTAATCCTTTAAGTTTTTTACAATACTATTGGCTACAGAACTAAATCACTATAAGGACTATCACATAGTGGGTACTCAAAAAATGCACTGAATTTTTTTAGCTCAAGAACTTCATTATTGGGGCTGGTGAGATGACTCAGCATTCTAAAGCACCTGCTTAGGCAAGCTTGTGCAACCGCAGGGACCACAGTTTGACCCCCAACATCACATGCTGCACCAGTCCCACCCATAGGGCAGGTTGAGCCAGCCATAATAAAATTTAAAAAAAGAATTTCATTATTTATCTACTATTTCAAGCTTTTATTTTATTTATATTTTCTTTTTGTTTATTTAGGACAGGGTCTCACTATGTACTAGATCAGACCTGGTGATTCTCCTGTTTTCAGTCTCCCAAGTGCTGGCGCCACAGGCACACACCACCACTCCTAGTCTCTAACACCATCCCAGTGTGCCTGGGAGCTGGCATGGCATGCTGGGAATCAAGCCTTGGCTGCTGAGCTCCGCTGACACAGGAGTGTTAGTCTGCTGAGCTATCGGGCCAGCCTTTTTAAGCTTTTATGAAAAGAAATTAAAACAAGTTTTGAGAAGTTGCTATTTGTCTCCAAATAGTCTGAAGTCTTTCCTGAACCTTCAAACTTTCTACTACAAAAACTTCAAAACAAGCTTACTATTAATTGCTGTGGTGTTATTTGGATTGATTCTATATTTATGATAAGTATATTTTACTATAAATTATCCTGTCAATCACAGCTCATTAATGAGCTACTTGAATAAATTAGTCATTTATTTATTCTGTATTGACCCTTCAATTTAGCAAAGTAGTCAGATCTGACAAAATCCAAAAGGTAATAGACACTTTGGACACAAAATGAAATTCCTGCACATAGCTCCAGTGCTATCCATCAATAGGGAAAATACAGATTTGAGTAATGCATTTCTTGTTGCTATTCATAAAAATACATAATATAATTGTATTATTTGTTTCTTTGTACCAGGGGAGCTTAAAACAGTTGAAGTGCCCATAGCACAGTGAAAACTGGTTACTTAATAAATACTGAATAAATTTGTTGAAGAATGAATGAAAAAATGTAGAAATGGCTCTTCGTGCAAATATATAACGTAGAGATTAGAAACTAGTATCTTAAAGAAGCGAAGAACAATAAACAAAGTTTAGGGTGGGTTGTAATCTGTTACTTAGGGATCTTAGAAGACTAGGATCTAAAAAAGGTGTAACAGCTTAATCCTGATTGATATCTCCACCCTTACTAAAGACGTTGGTGATCCCTTCTCCTCCCTTTGAATTTTCTATTGTGTGTCCTAAATAAAAAGGAAATGCTTCTAGAGTTCTGGGCTCACTTCGAGAGAGATAGATCTCAGTGAGTCCTCTGAGCTACCTTTTTCGAATCTTCTCGTCGTTTCTTTCAGCATCAACACAGAACATTACAACAAACAAGCAAATCTTGTGGCCAGGAATAAAAATATTTCCCTAGAGAGAATTTTTAATAGTAAGCTGTTTTTTCTGCAATATTATGCTGTTTCAAAATTTATGTGATGATGCCAGGCTGTAATGTAGCATCTGGCACATACTAAGTGCTCTTCAAAGAACTTTAAGAGAATTATGATAGCAACTACAGAATCTCGAATGGATACAGCAGGTAACCAAGCAGGAGCACAAAACAAAATAACATAATAACCTACATTTGTTATAAGTTCTTCCCTCAAAATTATCTATCATTCATTGAAGTTGAACTTTAGAACTTGAATATGGTTATAAAATATTATGTGATTAATATTCATTTCTAGATATAATATACAAAATAAGGCCAAAATCTTAAGCAATTTTGTAGTGTGTTTATGTGAATCAGTAAAACATTACATTCAGGGCTTATTAAAAATGAATAAGGATGTGCACCTATGTTTATAGCAGCCCAATTTGTAATAGCCAAATCTTGGAAACAACCAAAATGTCCATCATTTGAAGAATGGTTAAAAAAAATGTGGTATTTTTATACAATGGAATACTACTCATCCATAAAGAATGATAAGTTTGAAGACTTCATATATAAATGGATGTATATTGAACATATACTCATTAGTGAAATAA
>PVJA010019346.1:0-38586 GCA_004027025.1 Myocastor coypus | reverse complement strand
GGGATTACAGGCGTGAGCCACCACGCCCGGCTTTTTTTTTTTTTTTTTTTCAGGAAGGCACTTTGACTGCCAAACTATCTCCCCATCCCAGAAAACATTTTTTTTTAATTTATTTTTTTCTTGTTTCAGAACCTTTATTTGTTTATTCACTCATTTTCCTGGCCGGCTCAGCTTGCCCCAAGGGCAGGGCTGGCGCAGCATGTGGTGCCGGGGATCGAACCGCGGTCCCTGAAACTGCCCAAGCTTTCCCAAGCAGGCGCTTTAGACCACTGAGCCATCCTACCAGGCCCCCCAGAAAACATTTTTTTTTAAACCAGCTTTGTCTTCTATATCAGCTGCCTGTTCACAGTCTGCATTTTTTTTATTGTATTTTCTTTTTTCAGAACTTTTGTTTGTTTATTTATTTATTTTTATAGCTGGCTCAGCCTGCCCTGACGGCAGGGCTGGAACAGCATGTGGTGCCGGGGATCTACCGCGCGGTCCCTGCAGCCATCTGCAGGCGCATTAGACCACTGAGCCATCCTGCCGGGCCCCCAGAAAACATTTTTTAAAACTGTAAAAATCAATCCAAAATGTTCAACTATTACCCATAGAAAAAAATGTAGACAAAGAAATTATTGGTAAAATACATAACATTTTCTAGATGAAAGTGGCTCTGGATTCAAAGAGCTCCAGGAACCGATGAAGAGCAAACCGTCCCAAGAGCAGCAGGAGAAACGGGAGTCCAGAAGGTGAAGAGGGCCCAGAGATGTCCCCAGTGTCACGCAGAGGAACAGCACGGAGCCAGGCCGCCCACGCCTCAGTCACAGATCATGTGCACGCGCTTTCAAATTAAACGCCTTGCAGCCCCCAAGGAGGCGTGGCTAGGAGTGCTCCGACACCTTGCACCTCTTGTCTCAGAGGAAACCTGAGGCTCCGACAGCCACACCCTGGCTGCTCCTGTCATTCCTCTAAACCACGTGGAACGAGTAGCTACTGTATAAGAGCCCTTCCTAAAAATCAACATATCAAGAGCAAGGACTGGCATGTGATCCCGGTCCAGCCCCAGCTGAGCCGGCCACAGAGTTCAGGTGTGGTGGCGCACACTTGTGATTCCAGCGCTGGGGTGGGGGGGGGTGGGGGCTGAAAATGATCAGCATGAGCCCGGGCTGCATAGCGAGACCCTGGGCCAGATACAAAAAAAATGAAAAAAGAAATCCACATCACCCCAAATCTCAGGGCGTGACAGCGCAGCCCACCTGCCCACAGGTAAGCGGAGTGGGGGCCCTCTGCACAGAACCAATGGCCACACGCAGGATTCAGAAGCCGTTTGGAGCAAGCCCTGGCAGGCAGGGGCGCTGTGCTGTGTGTGCTGACCTCCGCCACCACCTACCACCGAGGCCTTCCTCCTGGCACTCTTCCCCTCCTGCACTCCTTTAAAGAACTGAGCTTCCTCAGAAGCACGTGCGAAATAAGATTACAGGAACTCACAATGATCTGCAAGTTACGTATGTTTTTCTTTACGCTGCAGTTGTAATTCCTAGGTACCTTTGGCAAACAACTGCAGCCTCTGAGCACAGAAGCCTACCCAGCTGCCCCTACCTGTGCCTTCCTGATCCCTGTGCTGTCACCCAACCCCACCCCACCCCACTGTGGTCACTGCCTTCTTCCGACCCTAACCACACCGCCTGAAAGGAGCTCCAGGTCCTGGCATCTCCCAGGCCTTGCTGACCCCAGAAAGCCTGATAAGTGACCGCGGGCCCGTTCCTGTGAAGTGTGGCTCTCCAGGACTCAAGGCAGGACACCAGAGTCCTGTGTACACCACCACAGGGCCCTAGTAGATTGGGGTGGTGGCTCCAACTACACTTCCAGCGCCACTGCTTTAGTTCGCAGAGCTGTTCAGGCAGAGTGCGACAAGCACAGCGACGGACTGGGGCCCAGCACTTGCACACGCTGACTTCTCCCGGGGGTGGGGGAGCCTCCCGCTGTCTGGGCAGGTGGGGGCCCCACCCACCTCATCGGAGGCCTGGTCCTCCCCGGGGAAGGGCAGCGGAGGACAGCGGTGGTCTCAGTGCGAGCTCCATGCACCTCAGCATGCAGCGTGGAGCCCGCTCCCGGCCTGCACAGGGTAGAAACGCCAAGGCCACATCGCTAGTTGTGCCGTTCGCGAAGCTCTTCCTCACGCTTAGGCTGGCCTGGGCCTCAACACTGGAGAACGCCTCCCCAGAGCTGACTACAAAGCAGGGTAAAAATTTCCACAGGACACCATCGCTTTGCACGGAGGCTGTTTTCAGTGCCAGTCTGGTGTTACTTAAATAGGCAGGAGCAAAGCCAATTCTCAGCTGAACAGCGATCTTAAGGGGAGACGTTTGGCGGATTAGCACGGCGCAAGCAGCCTCGGCAGGTGGACTCGAGCTGTTCCTGGCAGCTTCACCCTCGGTGTCCGCCTGGAATTTAACCCCAGACTGACCCTAGGGAGAGGCCTGAGCCTACACCTCACAGGCTAGTAGAAGCAGGTTCATCTCAGTGAGGATGCACGGATTTGGAAACCAAGGATACTGTGGTCAGTGCCAGCGGCTGGGCCCCTACTGGCCCGCAGTTCACAAGGTTAGTCCACGGCCACAGCCCAGATCAGCTTCCGGTCTAACGTCAACTCTCAGGAATCCACTGCCCCCACCCCAACCCCCGAATCCAGGTACTTACAAGATGCAGCACTCTGATCACTGGCTACGCATACTACCCCACTGCCCCAGCGCCGGCCTCCGGCCTCTGGCCTCGCCTTCCTGCCGGAGACTGTTTACTTATTCATGGGCTACAAGGGGGAGCGAGCTAGCTCGCGGAGCCGCTGGAAGCCGGAGCGCTTTGTGGCAGCTGAATAGGATGGTAATTCAATCTGCAAACGGGAAGCGCTGCACGCAGCTGTCACAACGGGTCACGCAGCGAGGACGCACATGGCTGGCGGAGCCGGGTGGAACTCGAACTGTAACAGCGCCCCGGGGTCTTAGGTCTCTGCTCCCCTCCCTGAGGGTCTCCCCGCCCAAATAAACTCCTCTGAGACCGCTGGACACGCCCCCACCCCCTGGAAGCTCAGAGATTTGGAGAGCCAACAGGGAACCGGAAGGAGCAGCCAGGCAGGAGTTAATCTCTTTCAAGTGTTTACTGTGACTCAGTGTGGGTGAGCACCGCCCCAGGCCTCGGAAGGCTCCTAATCCCACCTGGAGCCCTTGTCTGGGATCTGGGAAAGCAGGCCGCGCCCAGACCACGCTGCCTCGTGCGGCAGCGGCCCCCCACCGCATCCGACGAGAAGAGGCCAGGTCTGTCCTTAAAGTCAACTCTAAATAAACTGCTTTTGCTTTTCAGTCACAGCAGGCTCTCTGGCACCCGGAGATGACACAGTTTAAAAGTCCTGGGGTCCAGCGCACAAGAACACCCTGAACCCCCTGAGAGGAGAGCTCCGCCTCAGGAGCGAAGGCCTCGGCCCTAGTTCGAGAGCTGCTTCCTTCGTGGGGTGAAGCCGCCTCCTGGCGCTTCCTCCTGAGCGCTAGGAGCTGTTTTCCTCTGTGATCTCTGCTCCAAGACTGCTCCCGCCAGCTGCGCAGAGCCCCTCCCCACCCGCCCATCCCCCTCCCCTCGCCAGCGGCCCCTCCCCGAGTCACACTGCATCTCCGGACCCCACTCCTCCCACCTGGTCGTAATTATGCGCGCTTGGCTAACAATGTGTTCTTGAAAAACACAGACTGGATGTTGCCTGACCTCACCATAAAAATAACCATGCCCCGTGAGGCGTTTGTTACTTGACTAGATCGAACCTTCCAAGATGCAGATAACCCAAAGCACTGTGATGTGTGACCCAAAAAAGCCTTCTTGCCAAGGTATCCTGGCTCCTGTCCCTTTGTTCTTGACTCAGAGGTGCCTGGCAAAGCCCTCCCAAGGCAGTCACAGTCCACTGGGTGGTTCCCCACCAAGAGCTCCACGGGTCCCTGTCCCCAGCAGCATGCGCTCCATGAAGACCAGGCTGAGACTGACTGTACAGCCCAGAAGAACCAAAGCTCACTCGGGAGAGACGGCTCACACCTGTCACCACGGCTTCTCCAGGGCCATAAGCTGCCGCACGAAGTGCCCCCACCCCCTGCACAGACCCCAGGACGCCCGAGGATCCCCCATGGGCATGATTGGGAGAATCCTGGTCAGGGCTCGCCTGGCTCACTCCACACCTTCTCTAGGACGTTAAAAAAAGAAAGTGTCACGAGATCAAACGTACCACTCTCCACGGCCCCGCCCCTTCCAAATCGCCCACCACAGGCTGCCCCACCCCAGCGTGGGGTCCCAGAGTGAACAGCCAGGGAGGGCAGCCACAATGCCACGCAGGGCTTTGCGGGTGAGCTCGTCACCCTGGAGAAGTCCTGCTGACCCGTGTGAAGGATCCCGCCCTGAGTGAGCTCCTTCTGGACCGAAGGAACAAATAAAAAGCAGGCAGTGTGGGGAGCAGGTAAGCCGCGGCTCAGCTGGAGGTCAGCAACGCTAGTTCCACAGACGGATGCTGAGCCCTTGGGCTCTCGCAACGTTTTCACTGTGTGTAATAAGGACTGGGGTTGCATCACCGTGGCTGCCTCCATCAGAGGGGTTGGTCCAGTCCCACCTGGTTCCAACCTTGCTTCTTGTATGTGTGTGTCTACAGTCTTAACCTCCCATCACCCCTCCAGCCCCCGCCTTGGGATCCCACTGGCAATGAGGCGAGGCAGAAGCCCTCCTCCCAGAGCAGAGGGAGCGCATCAGGCAGAACTCAGCTCTAGACAATAGTTATGGAAGCCCAAGACAGGGACAGGGAGAGATCCCCAGTAGCAGCCTGGTTTCTTGGTGTGCAAAAGCCATGGCCCAGGCGTGATGACCCTCTGGCGCCCACCCAGCCTCCTGGTCTGATGCCACAGCTGACAACTCCTTGCTGTGATGAGAAGGTACGTGGCGACTAAGTTGGGAATCCTTGAATTGGTGGCCGAAGCACAAAAACCGCTAGTTCGGTGCCTGCGGGATCCCAGGGCCTCCCTGCGCCTGACCAGGCAAGAGACATCCATCCAGCTGGGGCTTGTGTCACGCACCAGTGGCCACTCCAGTGGCCATCGGTTGGTAAGCCCAGCACAGTGGCATCCTTCCTGGGAGCAATTCAGGACACAAATAAGCAGAGCCACGGCTCCAGGGTCAGACCTGGCGGAGTCTCAAGTGCCTATTACGAAGCAGACAAGCCACTCTGCAAAGCCCCCCAAAAGTACTCTGAGCCCAACTCCACCACAACCTGGAAGAGGCAAAACTGCAGTGATGGTGAAAGATCCAGGGGGTGCTGAGGCGGGGGGCAGGCAGCTCCAGGCAGCGCAGCAATCCTGAGGGCTGGGGCGGGGTAGGAGGCAGGGTCTGCCAGAGCTGCACAGTGCTCCGAGGGCTGCAGCTGAGGACAGAGGAATCAGCTGAGAGGCCTGAGCTACTGCTAAGGAAGGCGCAGATTCATAGCGTAACGTACCACTTGGCGGTGACGCCAAGCAATGGTGGCAAACGCCCCCCCCCCGGCAAGAATGCGGGGGGAACAGCAGAGTGAGGTTCCCGCATCCTCTCTGCCCTGCCAACTTTTCTATAAACTGAAAACTGCTGTATTTTTTAAAGTTTCTGCATTGTTTGAAGAACTGACCAAGAACAGTTTGACAGAAGGATCTGAGAGAAGGTCGGGTTTCCCCTTGGCCCCGGGAGGCAGGCAGAGCCCTGACAAGTGAACTCAGAAAGCAGAGAACCCTTCCCAGCAGGGGCATGGGTTGCCCCATTCTCGAGAAGCTGGGTTGTGGGAGGAGCCCTGCAGTCCCAGGTGTGGGTGTAGGACAGTCCCCAAGGCCAGCTCTGCCTGGCCACGTGATGGGTGGGCCCCATGGCACCCTGGAGCGCTCCACTCAGTTTGCTTTAAACTCAGGAAAGACGGGGGCAGAATCTCCCCAGAACTGTCGCCCTGGAGGGTCCAGGTGTAGACACCAGGACCCTAAGGACCATGGTGTGCGTGGCTGAGCACAGACACCCAGAAGCAACACCTGGAGTCTAATTAAACGTCCTCGCCTCTCAGAGCAATTTCATCAGATTAATCATCTTACAGAAAAATTAATTTTACTCTTACAAAAGGCCGGGGAACAAGTCTGTGAGGATTAAGCTTATCTGCTGCCCAATTACTAGATCTCCAAGACGAAAGCCAGTGTATGGGGCCCCCCTCCAACATAAAGCCATCCCAGAAGGGATCCCTGCCTTAATGCTGATTGTCACCGCTACTACCGAGAGCCGCAGCCAGCACCCTGGGCCCTGGCCACCTGCACAGCACCATTCCAAGCATCTCGAGGCATCATGTGGAATCAAGACCCCAAGACACCCGCATCTGTGATGAGGGGAGAAACCGAGGCGCGGAACAGTCTCTTCACAGGCGCTACGGCTCCAAAGGTGAGAGCTGGGATTTGAGCCCAGGGCCCTAAGGCTTCAGCTTGCCCCAGCCTGAGCAGCCCTGTAAAGCATGCCGCCAGCAAAGACCCCGGGGAAGGGCGGTGGTGTCCAGTGGTCAACATCTTTGCAGAGAAACTTTTCAGGTAGGACGGCAAACCGCAGAGGGTCTCTGGAAGCCGCAGTTCAGGACTTTATTTTTTATTATTATTTTTTTACTTTTTTGTGGGACCGGGGTTCGAACTCACAGCCTTGCACCTGCCAGGCAGGTACTTGTGCCACGGAGCTATCTCCCCAGCCCCAGGGCTTTAATACTACAAACTGCCGGAGTGTTGGGAACAGGGTGGAAACTGCGCAGCAGGTAACTGAGGGCAACAGGCCTGCACAGGGAAGGCTGGCCTCACTCAGCCTCCTCGTCCCTGGTGTAACTGTCCCATCCCTGCTGTCTTGCCTGCCTCTGGAGTCCAGCGACAGCAGCCACCACCTGATTCCCCAGCACCAACCTCCTGTCCTGACACCTCAGGGCTGTGCCCAGTGACATCCCCTTCATCCCATGAACAGTGCTCCACCGCCCCACATTGTTGATGGAGAAACGAGGCAGTCGGAGGCCAACGGTCTCGCGGCCTCTGCCTTGAGCCTCTGCTCTCCGGCCCCGGGGGCCCGCAAGGCTCTAGGAGAGAGGACCTAGATGCACAGGAGAGGCCGTGGCATCTCATCCCTGGGACACCAGGTCTTCAGAAAGGCCCTGCTCCGGCAGCTCTGCGGTGAGGCTTGGCATCGAGCTGCCCCTCTGTCATTTTCTGCCTTTGTCTTTTGGCCACAGGGTCTCACCGTACGGTTGAGGCTGGCCTTGAACTCACTGTGAAGTCCTGGATGACCCAGAACTTTCGGGGAGTGTCCTGCCTCAGCCTCGGAGACATCACGCCGAGCTAGCAGCTCTAACATTTTCTTCCGCCGGCGACTTCACCCTCGGGTGCCGCACTGCTCTGCGCTGATATGGGGTTCACTCACTCACTGCCACAGTACAATTCCCAGAGCCAAACCCAGTGCGCTCGGCTCCACTGTGGACAGAAAGGCCCGAGCTGGGCCTCTCCGGGCCCGTCCTCTCCTCCCCCACGCGCACAAGGAGCCGCTCCGGCTATACTGGGACAGAGACCAAGACTCGCAATCAGAGGTTTCAGTTCACACCTGGGGCAGGGGGCCGTGACAAGAGGGGTGCTTCGCCTCTGGGGGTAAAGGCAGGGATCACAGGGCCAATCCTGGGGACATGTCAGGAGCGCGGAGTGAGCACACACGAGCCCGGGCTGACTGCAGCCTCACAGTGCGCCTGCGCCGCCCTCTCAGCTCTGACCTCAGGCGGACGTGGGGGCCCGCAAGGCCCAGTGACCGCTCCTTGCACACCTCCTCCATGACGCGGTGCCCCATGGGAGCGGGCGACTGTCATGATGAGAAGCCACACACGCAGGCGGCGTGGGCACCCAAAGCTCTGCGGCCGGCAGGCACAGCGCTGAGCACCAGTTAATTGCCGTGCGGTACCACTCGGGGTCCTCTGTAACTCTGAGGATAACGAGGGGCTCGCGAAGCGGGTGCAGGACGGGGCACTGCCCTGAGAGCTGGCATGGCACTGCCATCTGCTGCACCTCAGAGGACCGGTCCTGGAGAGCCTGACGGTGTCTGGGGGACCCGGATGTGCTCTCCCGGCATGGGACCTGGATGTGTGCTCGCTCTCAGCCCAGCGCCAAGGCGTCCCAGGAGCTAGCAGGTGATGGCGCAGCCGCTGTAAGCAGTGAGGACCAGCCCAGCCCGGCCTGCGCAGCAAGGGGCAAGAGCCATCCAGACAGGAAGATCAGCCCGGCCTAGGGTGCCTGGGCTGTGGGATCGGCCCCCGCACCTGGAGCCCACCCTGCCCTCTACCACGCTGGTGCTCAGTGACGGTTGTGGGGGGAGCAGGCAGCGCAGTCCCCTGTGGCTGTGGTGATGACCGGGGTAGGGGCAGGGCACAAGCCAGTCTGGAACGGGTTTGAGGCC
Organism: Myocastor coypus; assembly: GCA_004027025.1. Lineage (NCBI taxonomy): Eukaryota > Metazoa > Chordata > Mammalia > Rodentia > Myocastoridae > Myocastor > Myocastor coypus. The sequence continues at coordinate 30,120 of PVJA010019346.1, read as the reverse complement.
TGGGCCCAGCTTCACCCGCCCCAGGGGCAGAAATCAACCAGCACGGCCCGAGGATGTGGGTCCAAGCCAAGGCTGGCTTGAACTCGCAGTTGTCCTGCCTCAGCGTCTGAGAATGCAGACACCCTCGCTTCCCCTCCAAGCCATCTTGGATTCCGCACTAAGTGGTAGGCAGACAGACTGTAGGCTTTGAGAGAAGAGCAGCATGTGCCTGCCACCTGCGAACGCGGAAGAGCGCGCACAGACCTGCGCTGGGTACTGGGCGCTGCTCACCACGTGCCTGGAACACGCCTCTTTTCTTTCTTTCTTTTTTTTTTTTTTTCTTGTTTCAGAACCTTTATTTGTTTATCCACTCATTTTTATGGCCAGCTCAGCCCGCCCCAAGGGCAGGGCTGGCGCAGCATGTGGTGCTGGGGATCGAACTGCGGTCCCTGAAGCTGCCCAAGCTTTCCCAAGCAGGCGCTTTAGACCACTGAGCCATCCCGCCGGGCCCCTGGAACGCGCTTCTTGACTCGGCAGCGCCACTTTTATAAATGAGCTTGAAGATTAATGATGGGGAAAATTGAGTGACCTTTCAAAATCAGATACAGAATATAGTCATTGTAGAAAAGAAAAACTACCATGTGTAAGGAAGAAAATAAAAACGATCAATATCTTTCAAAAGCACACAAAACCTTTTTACATTTCATAAACACACCGGTCAAACAAGATATAAACTATGACCACCAGGGGGCATCTGTGGTGACCTGTAGCATAGGTGGGTGGGTGGCTTGTTTTATCATTTCCTGCACTTTTAAGGAACTTCTACCGTGAAGGTGTATTACTCTGTCAATCAAGCAAAACAGATCTAAATTACTTTCATATAGACAAGAAACATGAGCCATCGATGAAACACAGATCTGAGATACACTGCAACATGCACCCATTTCCTCTGGTTTGTTGACAGCATCCCTCTGTGCAAGCAGAGACACAGGCCTTCTGTGTGCTTTCTTGGGCCCAGAGCCATAGCACGCAGCCTCAGGTGGGCCCTGGTCCACATATAACTTTCATGATTTCCCATTGGCCAAAGTGAGTCACATGACCTGCCCAGGTACAAGGGCTTCTGGGAAGTGTGGTCCTCAGCTAAGAAACAAGGACCCAGCCCTGTGGAGCTACGAGAGGTACAGGCCTAGGATGAGCAGACAGCTGCCTCTTCCACTGTACCAAGGTGACCCAAGAGACTATCTGGGAACTTGAGACTGTGACATCTCACATGCAGCCACCTGCAGAGCTACATGGGAAGACCCACCAAGCAGGTGTGGGTGCCTGCTGTGCTGATGTTACGGCCTGATTAGGAATCCCAGTAACTGCTCTCCTGGCATGAGGACCTAGAGGTCCAGCAGACAGCTGGCCAGGAGTCCAAGGTCCCTGTTCCACCTCCTCATGCAGCTGCCGACATCTCTGCCCCATGCCCCACCTCCAGCAGCTGGGCTCCATTCCGCAAGCTCTGGCCAGAACTGAGCATCCCCCAGCACCACCAGGAGCTACAGTGCAAGGAACGGGGTCCCTAAATGAACAGCTGTTGGCCACACCCAAGCCTCCCCCTGGGATGCACTCTGGCTCTGGACGCAAGTATCTTTTGCCAGACATCACTGCATTCCTCTGTGGGTTCAGCAGGGAGCCTCCATGCAGCTCTGCCCACCAGCAGCCACCGGAGCCTTGTTGGGAGTGCCTGAAGCTGGAAACTGGTCGCCAGTAGAAACTGGTGAGGGCCTGACAAGGCCACAGTGCCTAAGAAAGTCAAGCTACCGCAGTCTTAAAAAAAGCATCCTGCCTCCTACCTGGGCAATTTCAGCCGTTAGCCACTAAGCAGCCTTGTGTCTTGCGATGCTAACTCTGCAAAAGCATAAACAAATGCCCCTGCTGTGGTTGCTCAGGTCCTTTCCCCATCAGGTGAGGAAGTCCCCACCAGACACAGCTCTTGTTTTTGTATCTTTCCCTCGCTCCTGCCGCCTTGCCTACTCTGGCTGAACTACTGAAGAGTCCCTAGAAAGCCCCTGCGTCCAGCCAGCTTGCTCCTGTCTCAGGGCTCACAGGCCCTGTGGAAACATGGGAGAATCCTGTTTGCAAACCCAATGCTGGCCTGCCCTGTGCCCAAAACTGGGGCCCTGCAGACCCTGCCTGACCCTTCCCTCTAAATTTGTCTGGGATTTGGAGGCCACCTTGTGCTCGAGGCAAATGACTGCTTCCCCAATTTAAATCAGGCCCATGCCCTAGACGAAAATGACTGGTAATCCATGCAAGCCTGCAGACGTCAGAAGGAATATCAAAGAAACAAAACAGGCATGTTGCTTTAATTTAAAAAAAAAAAAAAAAAAAAGAACTGCTTTGTCAATATCATGGAGGGTGCAGGGCTGCGAGGAGAGGGCTGAGGGGAGCCCTGCCCGCGGGAGCAGACAGGCCTGGGGCCACACTAGCTCCTCATCAGCATCTGACCGCCACACCGGACTTCTGCAGGTGCCTCTTGCAGCGACTGCTGGCGCGGCACAGCCCACAGAGCTCCACATGTTTTGGTCCTGCTCTGCAGGGGAACAAGCATCTAAGTGTCACACTCTGTGCCACTGTTGGGCCCTGGGGCCCAGGAGATAGAGAGCAGGAGCCATGCAGCCACCATGTGACGGGGCAGGCAGGTTTCAACATAAGCTGCTGGGCTTGGGGATGCAGCCCAGGCCCTGGGCTCCACTGTCTGGGCCACTGAAAGAATAACCACAGTAATAACTATCAGCGTGAAGTCCCAGGGCAGTGGGCACAGACAGAAGCCCCAGTGGTGACAGGAGCACCGTCCCCAGGGCAGGTCCTCCCACCCACTGACCCCAGCTCTGAGCACCTGGTCCCTGCCCCCCCGGCAGCCAAATGTTGTCACTGCTGCCCAGCTCTGAACCGCCCAGGCCGAGCTCCTTAATTCACCGTCAGAGGGAAGCAAGCCCAGGAGCTCAGCAGCAGCCTGTCCACCCCCAGGCCTGAGCTCACAGAGCTGCTGTGCCCAGCGCGGGGTCCCCAGGCCGCAGCAGGGCTCAGCATGGCACCTACCAGGGTCAGAAATAAACCACTTCGAGCTGAGCACTTGTCAGGGTTGGGGTTGGCAAGGGACCAGCCTTTGGCCACCTCTAACAGGAAGGCTTCTGTATGGCCTGCACTGATGAATGCAGCACTGCGGATCCCGTGCGGGTGCTGAGTGTGTGCAGGGTCCTTGCATCAGCCAGGCTCTTCAGCAAGAGCGGCCACAGACTGGCCATCACGGTGACTGCATGACAGCTGTTAGAAAGCCTCACACTTGAGCGCTATGGCTAGGAATTCAAAGCATTTTATTTTACAACATTTAAAACAACAGCCAGGCATGATGGCATGCACCTGTAATCTCAGCTACTCCAGAGGCTGAGGCAGGAGGATTGCAAAATTTGAGACCAGCCTGGGTAATTTAATGACACCCTATCTGAGAAAAACACAGCTCAGCAGACTAAAACACCCGCGTAGGCAAGCTTCGACAAGCTGAAGGACTGAGGTTTCATCGCTGGCACCACATGCCATGCCAGCCCTGCCCCCAGGGCATGCTGAGCCAGCCAGAGTCCAGGGCATAGAGGCACACGCCTGTGATCCCAGCACTGGGGAGTCTGAAAACAGGAAGATCACTATGAGTCCAAGCTGCATAGAGAGACCCTGCAACAACCCAATACGTTAATAATAATAATAATAATAATAATAATAATAATACCTATGTGTAGTAGAACACTTGCCTCACATGTGCTGTAATGGCAAACAGGAACACCTAAAGGACACCCAGGATTTGGAGGCAAATTTATTTACATAGATTGGGGCATTCCTAAAATATCAGGCCCAAAGGTCCAAGGAGGAGGTTTTTATGGTCTGTAAAGGGTAAGCGGAGAGACAGACTACTTGGATGTCTTTGGTTCTCACAAAATGTATCACAGCAACCAGCCGGTTCTAGGAGACAAACAAGAACTCACGCACTGACCTACACTGGCCGGCGGAGGCAGCTCCTGCCACAGTGCGAGGCCGATGCCCAAGCCCTGCTACAGGACAGGAGGGTGCTGCGGGACCTGCTGTTTTGTGATTTATTTATGTCTCCTTTTCCCCTTTAATCATTCCCTTGCCTCTGCTTTACTTTAGGGCATTCTCCTTTCTGATTGAATGTTTGGATTAGTACGACTTTAATACTTTCTGTAAGAGAATCTAAAGCTGCATATTTTACTGGGTGTAGCTGTCCCCAAATCTTAGGCATTGGCACATGGTGGGAGTCGAGACATCATGGCCTGGAAGACAAATCAGGGCCCCACCATCTGTTCCTGTAAATAAAATTTGGCTGCCCTGTAACTACACCCACTCCTTTACATACTTCCTGCGGCTGCTGTGGGCACTGTTGCAAAGTCCAGTGGTTGCTACCAAAACCAGAGAGCTTGCAAAGCTGGTCACACTCCCCACGGGCTCCCCTGCAGGGAACGGGTTGCTGACCCTGAGTGCCTAAGGGCTGCTGTTCTCAGTTTCTGAATAATTCAATAGTTCTGTTTTCCTCTCTGCTGCCCCATTTTGGGGGCAGCACTCAGGTGCTCTCTAATGCACAGGAGTCACTGGGAGGGGGTGTCTTTCTTGACATCTTCCCAGCGGGTCATCTACACTGCTAGCAGGGATATAAACTAGTGCAACCAGTTGGAAATCAGCTACTCCTTTTTCTAGGTCTCTTCCCTAAAGAGTTAAAAAGCATCATAGCACAGGGACCCATGCACACCCATGTATGTAGCAGCACAATTTATAACCGCTACATCTTGGAAACAGCCCATATGCCAGATGAATGGATAAAGAAAAATGTGGTATTTATATACAGTGGGGTGGATATTTTTATAACCACGCAATGTGTTTCAGAACCAAGAGAACAGAGCTCATATCTGAACAACACCAAGAACAGCGCCCAGGGGCCTGGAGAGACCCTCACCCGGAGGTGACTTCAAAGGGCAGGGAAATCGATGGCAAGTTCCATTTTATGACACCAACAAGTTCTTACCTGCCCTGCTACTGTTAACTGGCTTCCTCTAAGTTTGGGACTTCTAACCTCTTGTATTACTTGGAGCCAACAAGGCAGAGTGTTGGCTTCAAAACAACTGCTTTGGAGCAGCATTTACTTTGCTTTTAGAGCTACCTACGCTGAGAATAATTAAAATCAGAGGAGGAGCCATGCTGCATAGGGCATTTGTTTGCAGGTGGAGAGTGTATTTAGAAATACGACGCTCTCTCCAAGGCCACAGATATTTTCCTGTTGTCCCCACGACATTGTTCCTCCTGCCCAGATAGAAAGGCCACGCTGACGGGCAGCAGGTGCCCCAGCTCAGCCGGAGCCTGCAGCAGTCTGCTGAGGTCAGCGTTGGTGGCTGAGGCAGTCGGGCCAAGCTCAGGACCGGCTGGCTGGCTGGTAAGGAGAAGTTGCCGAATGGGCTGCGCCCGCTTCCTAGTTACGGGCTGGCGGGTCGCTGTCCAGTTGCCCTGGTGCTGAAACCCTGCTGTCAGGCCTACCTTTGTGCGGGAGGACACTCGCGTTATTATCTGCATTTATACCTCTGGCGTCGTGAATCTGGAGAGGATATGGCCATTTAAACAAGGTAAAGGGAGCCGTTGGGCAACATTTTGAAAACAGGAGACCAGGGGAATCGTATTTCACTGAGCAAATTGACAAAAGGTCAAAAAGCTTGATCTTGGGCACCACCGTGCTTGGTCTGAAAGCTAAACTTCCATTTAAATATTTATGGTCGAGCCTGGAGTCACAGCCTACGGTTGCCCTGGGTCCTAGTGGACGCGCAGCCGAGGCCCTTTATGAGAAGTGACCCGGCTCCCTCCCTTCCAGGTAACATTCTGGGCAGAGAGAGGGTGCACTCAACCCAGGAAATGTTCCCTGTGGGGCCTGGAGTCCTACAGGAATGAGAGCAGTGTCCTACCCCTGGGCTCTGGAGATGGGGCAGGTGCCACGCACAGGGGTGGGGACGGCATCTCCCCGCTTGCTCTGTGTCACAATCTCACGGTCCTGAAGCACAGTCCTAATCCCCCAGCCCCAGCATGTGGTACAAAGCCCTTTCCACGTCCACAGGAGGCCCAGGGAGACCACTGAGGCTGCACCCCATGGTGCAGGAGGGAGCCCCCAGCCACCCCAGGGAATGCATGGCAAGCCATGTGCCCAGCCTTACACTGTGTGGGGGCCACCTTAAGGGAAGGTAAAAGGGACAGATAAAAGTAATTTAATGGGTTCCATTTGAATTATTATCACTGTAATGGAGCCACCATAAAAGTGATTAATGCTGTTTGACCCGTTTTTCTCTTTCTCTCAGCACTGGGGCAGGGGCTGGGCTGTGTCCTGAGAGTCTCAAATCCCCTCTCTGGCAAGGACTCTGGCTTCCCTTCGGGACAGATCCAGCCCTCCCTGGCTCTGAGTCACGATCTCAGTGTACTCAGCACACAGGTCATTGCCATGCCCAGCCCTGGTATCACTATGCCAGGTGAAGGGACAGCAGCAGGGCAGGCCCAGAGAGCCAAGCACTGGGCCACAGTCCACACTGCTCCTGGAGGGCTGGACAGAGTCGCTTCCCAGGGCCCTGCAGGAGGCGGCATCTCACTGAGGCATGCAAAAACTGGACATGCCATGGCTCCTGCCTCTAGAGGCCACTGGCACCACAGGAGCCCTGTGACACGGCAGCAGGCTCAGGGTGGGACACAAGATGGCACTTGTCCGATGACACTCAGCCACCTCTCAGTGCCCACACTCTGTGCAGGTCAGAACCATGACCAAGAACTACCCATGGTGCCAAGAAGTTTGGGTCAGATGTTTTTGGCCAGAAGCAGTGGAACAAGTGGGCCCTGATGCAGGAGGTGGCATGAAATGGGTAAAAACCCCAGCCCCGTGCCAGGCACAAACCCTGCATGAACACGACCACTGGGTCCTCTCTGTGGCACCCCTGAAGTCCCCGGCAGGCTGGCCATCTGGTCCTGGGAACAGCAGCCTGGATCAGGCCCTCCACCAGCGTGAGGGCACAGGGGTATGGGCTCCACCCACCTGGTGCCTCTCCGGCCTGGCCAGCTCCCCTGCTGTCCCTGGGCCTCAGAGCTTAATGCTGCAAAGTCGGAGAGTCCCGTGGAGGATACAGATGTCAGGACACAGGCTGAGGAGCCCAAACCCAGAGGGGCAAAGTGCAGAGTATTTCAGAACCATGCCCGGTGCTAGGAAGGGAAGCCCAGTTGGGGAGCCACCTCAACTCCGAGCTCAGGAGCAGAGGGCACAGGCTGCAGGGTCAGCCTTCTGGGAACTGCGGTTACAGCCACAGCCACCACATGTGGCCCAACTGTACTGGGGCTGGAGAATGCGGTGCTGGAAGTGGGCATCCCAGGCTGAAGAGAAATCCCCTGAGGATAAGAGCAGAGGGTTTGTCCAGGACCGGGCAGCTAGCTATGCTGGCAGTGTGAAATTGAGGCGAGTCTCCCTGTCCGAGGAGGAAGCCTGCAGGGACCAGGGTTGAAGGTCTACCAGTGGGCACGGGCCTGTGGGCGGACTGGAAACAGAAGCGGAAGGAGACGCACACAGTCCCCGTCCTGGCTCTGTCCACCGAGACTGCTGGCAGCAGCAGCCCTAGGTGCAGCAGGCAGGCTTCACACTCAGTAGCTAAGCTCCTAAGGCCATTGCCACCCAGGAGGTAAGGGTGCCTCGGAGAGGCAGAGGCCATGCTCCCACCCAGGAGCTGCAGTGGGCAAGCGCGTGGGTCCAGGGGAACAGAGCAGACTCAGAAATGAAAACGTGGGTCACAGGGTGAAGGCACCCCACGGCCCCACAGCCACAGCACAGTGACGGACAGAGGCCTCATAATAAAGCAGCACAAGGCCAGGCAAGTGGCCACACGGAAGACACCCACGGACCAAAGAGGCCTCCATGCACAGCCAAGTCCACAGATGCGTGCGTACGAGGGACGGAGGCGGCTGCTCCCACGTCTGTTGCCATGGTGACAGGAGTCCTGTGACTGGCAGCAATGATGGGGCTGGGGTCCTGCCCCCTAGTCCGTCATGGGCAGAGTACTGTGCTCAGCACCTCAGCCGTGCACTCAGTCGCTCTCCTGATCAGCTCCAGCTCCAGACAGGACCCCAATGGCCTGTTCAGATCTGAGAAGCATCCACAGATGGAGCCAGGAACAAACATGCTCTTGGCCAGGTCTGAACCTCACGCTGAGACTCGTTAAGTCAATTAACTCTGCAGCTTGGCAGGATTATTTATGGAAATGAGCAGCCGCCTGCCTCAGTGGGTCGGCGGGGCCTGACGCCGTCCTCGGATCCCGGGCCAGGCCCAGCTCGTCCTCAGAGCCGTGCGTGAGAGGCAGAGCCAAGTTGGGGAGGTGTCCTCAGGGTCCCCAGCCCTCCGGGACCTGCTGAGAATGTCACCAGGTTCAGAGTCCATGACTAGGCTGGGAGGGGACAGGGTTGTGCCCCACCCACACTGCCAGGCACACAAAGCCAAGGCTGAGACAGCACACAGGTGCAGGTCCAGGCAGGCATGGGCGGCGGAAACTGCTCAGAAATGGGGACTGCCAGGGCGTCTGGTTTAATTCCCAAGGAAACTGTCAGAAAGCTGAGCTATGCTGGCACGTTTCTGAGCTCTGGGCTCTTAACGCTGAGAACTAATTGCAAAAGTAAAACAGAGCTCACCTGCAGGCCTCGCTGAGTACCTAGTCCCACCCTAAGACCGTCACACTGTCCCCATACACTGTCCCCGACCCAAACAACATCTTCCTACAGGACCCCTCTGGTCTTGAGAGCTGGTGCCGCTCTCAGGGAAGCAAAGGGCATCTGGAACGAGGACAACCTGCAACCCCAAAGGGACAGGAGATGCCAGGGACCAGCCCCTCAGAACCTGAGGCTTGGTAATACTGTCCCTCCCCTCGAGGCCCAGGCTGAGGAGTTAGGGCCCAAGAGCAGCTCCTGTCCACCTGAGCCTGGACCTTGTCCCCTCCCTGGGGCCATGGCTGGGTGTCCTGGATGCTGCTATAGCCACAAAGAGGCCACAGCACATGTGGTAGAGCCCTGAGTTGTTACCAGCACCCCAAGCCAGCCAGCAGCAGGTGGGCAGGGCTTGGCTTGGGACCCAGTGGGGGACATGTACAAACACCACAGCGAGACCCTGTCTCAAAAATAAAAGGTATGGGGCCAGGCAGACAGCTCAGCGGATGAAAGCGCCTGCTTCGGCAGAGTGCAGCGGCTGGGGTTCTATCTCAGGCATGCCGTGCCAGCCCTGCCCCTGGGGTAAGCTGAGACTGGGCGTGGTGGTGCATACCTGTAATCCCAGTGTTTGGGAGGCTGAAAACAGGAGAATCACCATGAGTCTGATCATGTAGTTAAGACCCTGAAGACCCTGTAGACCTTGCCCTAAATTCATAAAAAGAAAGAAAGAAAGAAAGCAAAGGTGTGTGCACTCTACGGAGCTCCCCTTGGGGTCCCACCCACAGGGTGCTCGCAGCCCCTCACCAGCTGTGAACAGCTCCAGCGCACTCCCGACTGAGGTGAGGCCCCTCTCCCAGCTCCTGCACAGCCCCTGGCTCTACTGTCGAGTTCTATAAACTTTTTAAATTTCTCTTAAGGGCTGAAGAGATAGCTCCGTGGCACAAGAGCCTGCCTGGCAAGTGCAAGGTTGTGAGTTCAAACTCCGGTTCCAAAAAAAAAAAAAGTTTCCCTTAAATTAGAGTTTTGCATTCACAAGCCGAGTTTAAGCTACACTTCCTGGAGAACAGAAGATGGTGCGAGTTCCTTGCCCACCTTCGGAATGGCGATCAGGTGACCCCACCTACAGTTCCTCGCGCTGCAGGCACAGCCAGCCTTTCACGTAGAAGTGTGAGGTGGGCATGGGGCCAGGGGTCCCCAAGCATGGTCCCTAGTTCACCTTCAGGCTGTGCAGCCACCCTGCCCGCCACATGGGGTCACCAGGGGTGTGGTTACAATGAACCTGCCTCCCGCACACTGCTCTCCTAGGCCAGTGCCTAGGCTAGGATCCCCGGGCCTGGACCTGTTATGAATGATGACCGCCTGCTGGCCTGAGCCAGAGAGCTCCAGGAGCTGCCCTGCAGTGACAACCCCCTGAGTGACACCACCCGAAGTCCACACAGGCGCTGCTCCCTGGGGAGGCAATGAAAATCGATCTTACTGAACAGTAAAGAGCAAAACTTTCAAAGGAGGAGAGACAGAGACAGAGGAGAGAGAGGAGGAGGAAGAGGAGGAGGAGGAGGAAGGAGGAGGAGGAAGGAGGAGGAGGAGGAGAAGGTAACAACAAGGAAAGAGTCTGAAGAGGAAATACTGTTGACTGTCTTTTTTTTGGAAGGTGTGCTGATTACTTTTCTGTTGTTGCTGAGACAAAGTTAGGTCTACTTAGCTCCCCGTTTGCGGAGCGTCCCATCCATGACTCCCTGGCTCCCAGGCGGGGTGGCAGGCGCGAGAGGGGGCAGCAGGCAGCAAGAACAGCAAGAGCGCAGGGGCGAGCAGGCTGCTTTGCCTCTCCACGTGGTAAGCAGTCTCCCCGCCCGCCCGCGCCATCTCTCTGTCCTCCTCTTGCACAAGCTCAGGAAGCTTACAATGGGAGGACCCTGCCCGCTGCGGAGTCCCTGGGCTAAGCTTCTAAGCTCCTCAAGTTGACACAGTGGATCACCCACCGCTCAAGGGAAGATGTTTAAACAGCAATATGCTATTAAAATTTGTTCTTTGAAAATAGTTCAAGGCATAAAATACTGAAGCAAAACTCAGAGCCTGGTGGGCAGATGCCAGAAGTGACCCTCATCCTTTTGGGGAGCAGCTGAGGGAGCCAGGGACAGAGGTGGCCGGTCCCCCATGGGAAGACAGCGTCCTGCCATGGAGGCCCTGCTCCCACCGTGGGTCTCGGATAAGCGAGCCCCTGGAGCAAGGCTGTGTGGGGAGGATCTTATCCGAGGAGTCAAAAGCACCGCTGCACTCTCCTGTCCACGGCTGTCTCTCAGGGGCAGGTTTCCTGGGCTGGAAGATGCTGGCCAGGAGAAGCACAGGGAAGCTGGTCTGCGTGAGAGATGTCAGTACGGGTCCTTGGGCCACTGCACCGAGGTGTTGGCCCCCAAACGCAACAGGCAGGGCTAAGGGATACAGCTCAGCATGGTAAGCACCTGCCTGGCAAGTGCAAGGTCCTGAGTTCGATCCCCAGTACCACAACCACAAAAAGCAGAAAGGTCGCCGATGACAGTGTTCTCTTCAACTCAGAGAGGCCGAGCACAGGGCTGTGGCCTTCGCCCTGCCCGGCGGTCACATGACCAGGCGGACCCTTTCGGGATGTGCATGTGGGCACCGTGGGCTCAGGTTGCCTCTAACACCCCCGTGTAGAAGAGGGCGGCCTTGGGACAGTGCCGCAGGAGGTCCCCCTGAATCACCCCCCCCCAGGGGGGGCAGGCTCTGCACCGCAAAATAAACCCAGGAGCGAGGCCCACAGCTGCCTCCTGCCTTCCCGTGGTGGTCCCCAGGCTCACCTATAGCTGAACCTCTGCAGTGCCTGGGGAGCCCAACACTGCCTCCGGCACTGCGCTGGTAGGGAGTGGGCACGGACCCCAGCTTGCTTCCTTCTGGCCGCTGCCCGCACTCACACGGAGGCCCTAGCACGGGCTGGGGCTCACACACGTGGGGCTGCGCCGAGACCCCACTCCTCAGGGGCCCTCTCCTCATCTGCTAGCCTGCAGGCATCGGCCCGGACAGGTCCTAGATGCACGCTTCTTTGTGGGGACTGAGCCTCCAGCACGCTGGCCCCTCTGCCTTCACGAGGCAGAGGATGACGGCCTTGCACAGCGCAGGAGCACAGGCGGACACGCCTGTGCTTGGACCACTGAGGCCACAGGGCTAGTGGCTTGGCAGGGTGCCCTGCCGGCCCGGCCCCACCCTCCACCCCTGCTGGCTGCCCTGTCCTAATCGGACGGAGCCCTCAGCCTCACATGAACAACAGCCCCTGATTAGCCCCCCACCGGTGCGGCAGCAACATCCCAGGACCAGAGCTGGCTGGCGGCCAAGGCCCTGCCACGCACACAGAGGTTCCCAGGGGCAGGGGTGCGGGGAGGAAACAGAACTGGTTCTGGGGCAGCTCGGACTTGCAGGGCATGGAGATCCAGGAGGAGGCGAGGCTGTGACCCAGATGCCAGCCTGTGGGCGAGGTGTGTCCCTCTGATGTGTCCTCTCTGCAGGCACACGCTGCCCTAAAGTCAGGGTGTAATCGCTCCCAGAAGGGACCCTGGGCCGCGGGCACTGTGGGGCTCCTTGCCCTGGCCACCACTAACTCCGCTTGGTTTCCGGCTCAGGGGGCAGGGCAGGCTCTGTTTCAAAGCTGCAGGATGCCAGGCTCAGACGCTCCAGTCCAAAGGTCTTGGCCGGGCACCCACCCCTCTGGGGTGCAGCTTCTTGGCCTTACAACATGGGCAATGGTAACAGCCCATCCACAGGCCACAAAAACAAATTAGAACAAGCACAGTAGTTCAAAACAATAGGTTTCACCTGAGTGTAGTGGCATCTGCCTGGTGGCGCAGGGCACATACCACACTAGCATCCCGTGCCCTGGAAGGCTGAGGCAGAAGGACTGCATGCTGGGCTGGGTTCAATTCCTAGCCCCAGGAAGCAGAACACAGGGCCGCTGTACTTTCTGCTCTGCCCCAGCCTGGGAGCCCAAGTCTGACGTCCTGGAGCTGTGGCCAGCCAGGCTGCTCCCGGGAGACCCCCTGCCTTGCCCACACTCTGCGCCCAGTGTCCCTGCTCTATCCCCTACAGTCCTACTCAGGCTAGCAGGGCAGAACCCACACACGGAAAGCAGACCTGACCTGAGCCCTCCCCTGCCCACGCCCACGTCAAGAGCTGCTGGGGCCCTGGGGTCGGAGGGGTGTACAGCACCAGGGCTACCACTTGGGGACATGAGGACCCCAACCCACTGAGAAGGCCCCTGTCCCACAGTGGGGCACAGGCTGGGGACTCTGGGTCCCCGCCTGCCAGGCTTCTCTGACCTGTGCCAGTGCCTGCAAGGCCGGAGCCCAAGTGAAGCCCCAAGGGGACAGCTGAGCACTGTGGGAGGCAGGGGGGCAGGAACTGCCCCCCGGGTGGGGCAGAAGGGCTCCCCTCCCTCCCAGCCCTTCCTGGCCACCACAAGGCAAGCAGCTGTCCCTGCTAGGCCCTTCCACCCACACACAGCCGCACAGGGGCTGAGGCATCTGAAAGGCTGAGCCAGACGCCTCTCCCCCTTCGAGCTGTGGTGTCCGGCACTGTGTCTCAGCAGAGCAGACCTGAACCCCACAAGCCCCACATCCCCCCAGAGCAGGGCACAGGGCCCCACCATCCTGTCACGGGAAGGAAACCCCCCTGGGGACCCTGGTACTTCATGAATTGTGCCACAGTTCTCCTAGCGGCCTGCTACTTGGAAGCCAGGAGCAAATACAGCAGCCACAGCGGCCCACATCCAGTGGCCGCCCAGTCCACTCCAGGCTGGGCCCAGCAGCTGCACATCACCACCAGCTAAGGCCCCCACAAAGGCTATGGCCATCCTCCCGCACAGCCTTGGAGGTGGGCAGGTGACCATCAGGGGCAGGAGGGCACCAAGTCGTGGGCGTGGAGGACATGGTGGCGGTGACTTCATTTCCCGTGCCCGTTGGGGGGAAGCCATATGCGCTACAAGATGACAGAAGCTTGTGGGGCTGGACTGACAGCACAGAGGAGGCCACGTGGGCCAGAGCAGGCCAGCGCCGTGTGATGAGGACAGGCTGCAGTCGCACAGGGCAAGGGAGGCTGCTCAGAGGCGGCAGCCTGGAGCAGGACCCTGCACAGCGGCGTGAGTGAGGGCAGGAACAGGCCAGGGACTAGGACACGTGACCACGTCCAAGGGCTCAGCACTGGGTTCACTCCTGAGAGGCCAGTAGCGACAGAGGCTCTGTGGAGGCCCTGTGGCTGGCTCCGCCTGAGTCCCTGGGGCATGGCCAGGGACTGCGGCCTCCACGTCACCCTCACAGGCACACTGTCCCCACAGGTCCTGCATCAGATGGCCACACCCACCGTGCCATCCTGGAGCTGGCTGTCCTCCTTGGCCAGACAGTGGCCAGCACACTCGCCACCACAGGCAGCCGCACACACACGCACACACACATGTGCACACGCACAGGCACGCGCACGCGCACGCACATACACACACATGGTCTCCCAGAGCCCCGCACTGAGCCAGGAGTTGACCCAGCTGGACTGGGTCCTGAGAAGCTCACCAAGGTGACCGTGTGCCTCTCTCCCCACACCCAGCACCTACCAGCCCCACCTCCAGGTCCCTCCAAGAGGAGAGCACTGCCCCAGAGCCACACGGGAGGGCAGGACCTGGGGGGTCCCAGTCCCTTGGAGTGAGGCTCCCCCACCAAGGGCTCCCACAGTCATGAGTCAGACGGATGACGGCTGCCAAGATGATGGGAGGGGCCAGGGTAGAGGAGGACAGGAGCAGATGTGGCGTGCAGGGGCCAAACCGTCACCCCCTCCTCTGCTGCAGACCAGGACTGCACAGGACTTCCTCGGTGGGCGGGGCAGCCTGTCACTGAGTGCCACCATCTCACCCAAACAGGTCAGGGCCACGGAATTCCTGATGTGGGCCTGGGCCAGCACCCTCAGCCGGTAGAACCACATAGGCCCTGAGCCACCCTCCTCCTGAGATGGGGTCACCGTGGCCCTGCAGAGACACCCCACCGTGGAAGGTGATACAGAGGCCACCTGCCCAGCCGTGGCACTGCACATCCCCATGGCGACCCTGGCCTGAGGCAGCCAGGCCAGGACGCGCTGCCCGTGATGCTGCTCAGAGGGCGGTGCTGTTAGCCGGTCTAACAGGTGGGGCTGTACCCTCATGCCGCCTGGAGTGGGCGAGCGGGACTCTGGTGCGGCCCACAGAGTCTGGTGTACCACCGCTGCTGCAAACCTGACCCCAACCTGGCCCCAAAGGCAAGCGGAGTGCAGTGTGGGAAATAAAGCATCCTCCCCACCACCAGCACCCAGGAAGGACTAGCACCCCCTCACCTGATGCCAGCCCCCGCCCCCGGGAGACCCTGGGTCCCCATGTCCTGGGACTCCCCCACACCATGGCCCAGCCTCCCAGGCTGGTGAGGGGGATCTGAGCTGCGGTGTGTGCCAACAGGAGGCTGAGCTGGGCTGCCCCTCCCGACCCACACAGCCACCTCTCCTGACTGCCACGGCCACCACTCCAAGGAGTAGGGGATGCTGAGCCTCTAGGGTCCTGGTGAGGGACCCGGGCCAGAGCTGCAGGAGGGACCTCTCCCCATCATTGCCAGCCCCTTCAGCCCTCTTGCACTCCCTCCAACACTGCCAGGCAAGCACCACCAAGGACCACAGGGACCAGAAGCAGACCACCCATGGCCACCCTGCTCTCTGTCTGACGGTTTGGCAGAGCGCTGACCTTTTGGAGTCACCAACTCCAGGGACAGCTAGGGCAGGTTCCCTGGGGACCCGGCCAGCCAGGCCCCCGCATCTCCAGGTGGAAGCAGCTCCTCCCAAGGGAGCAGCCTGCGAGCTGTTACGCAGGCGTGCATACACACACACATGCTCACACACGGACACGCACACTGCCTGCCAGGAACATCTGTCTGTCCTGACAGAGGGTCAGAGTGGGACACGAACTGACAGACTCACATCACGCAAGGCGACCGGGGCCTCCCGGGGGCGGATCCGCCGCTGCTGCAGCCGCGGCCGGCCCAGCGCTCTGCACCTCTCGCCCCAGGCTGCCCCGAGCCTGTGTCTGAAGTCGCCGCCTGGCTTCCGCCCCCCTGCCGGTCTGGAGGCTTCGTCTGGCGCTGCGCTGTCAAACTTCGCCCAGAGGGGCTTTTCTGAGGGAGGCTGCGGCCACGGGGGAGGACGAAGCCAGGCGTGCGCAGGCCAGCAGCCCACACGGAGGGGCCGCGGCCCTGACCCTCCACCTGCCTCAGCCGATCCCATCCCGGAGGCCGCTGCCCTGCACCGAGCTCAGTCCGCGGCCGCCGGGCCCGCACTGAAGGGCGACTGAGGCCCGCAGCAAAACAACTTTGCCCCGGGAGTTTCCGGCTTTGCCTTGTGGTCCGCGCAGCTGCAGCTCGGTGCAGCAGGAGAAGGGTGCGGGGAGGGGGGCTGTCGCGAGGAGAATAAACCCCGGCTTACCTTGGAGCAGCGGGCGGCGGGCGCAACGCCGCGGAGGCCGGCGAGGACTGCGGCGCTGTGTCGGATTACACCCGGGGGCGCGGGGCCGACGCGGGGACGCGGGCCGGCAGGGGTGGCGCGAGAGCAGCTGCGAGGCGTAGGCGAGGCCCGGCCCCGCGCCTAGCGGGCTAGAAACGATTCCTTCGCTTTCTGCGACCGGGTCGGGGGAGGGGGGCCGGCCGGCGTCAGGGCTGGCACACACATGCACGCGCGCACACACACCAAGATGGCTCTGGTACAGAGCTGCGGTCAGAGCCGAGCGAGCGGGCGGGCGGGCGGGCGAGCGGGCGGGCGGGCGGGCGGCGGGCGCGGGGCGGAGCCGCTCGGGCAGCTGGGGCGCAGGTTCTCGGGTACAGCCAGCCGGGCCGCCTCCCCCCACCCGGCCGGCAGCCCACCTTCCGGCTGTGCCCCTGCCCCAGAACCTGCACGGCGCCAGATACACCAGCTACCTAGCAACCGCGGCAAGGGAGCGCCAGGGGCCTACGTGTGTGGACTGCACACCCACCCACATGCATGCACACACATGCGTCTGCACACACACGTGGACACACACATCTTCCTTAGGCAGGGGTCCCTTATCTGTTCCATAAGCCCCTTGGGGCATCCTGCTAAGGCTCTGCAGGACCCTGGCACCGACACCCCAGGCGCAGGGTGCGTGGGGCAGGGACCCAAGAGTCCCACAGCAGCCTGTGTGCCCCTGGTCAGGGCCCTAGTGCAGGGCAGAATGGGCAGAGCTGATTTCTGTTACCTCCCCTAACTGCAGAGCCGGTCTGTGGTTTCAGACCTTATCTCAACACTCAGTAGCTCCACTGGCCCAGGAGCCCCCGGCAGCAGGCCGGGGACGCCACCCCTCCACAGCATGTGGCCAGTAAAGGTGTTCCTAACACAGATGCAGCAGGTTGCAGAAGTCAGCAGAGCCCCTCGCCAGCCATAGCCCCTGCCACACAGACAGAGGCAGGGACCACCGGCATCCACTGACCCACAAGTGGACCAACAAGAAGTGGCCTGGCTGTGCCGTGGAACAGCACTTGGCCATGAAAAGTAGCAGAGTTCAATCCCCACGTGCTGTGAGTGGGCCTTGCAAACGTGGTACTGAGGGAGACACCACACACAGCCCCCCGGGTGGGCTGCGGCCACGAGGATAGGCAGGCCAGCAGCTACCAGGCGAGGTGCTGGCAGCAGCACGGGGTCCGTACGGTCCGGGAGCCGGGCCTGCAGGACCCAGACTGACTGACCCTGTGCCCCCAGGTGACCTCAAAGTGGCCTGCTGTCCCCTGTAGAACTGTCCTGTGTGTCGGACTTGACAGAAGGCTCTTAGGAAGGATGGAGTCTGGGTCAGAAGTGCATCCAAATGTCCTGTTGGCCCGGGTCTGAGGTTCGAAACCAGGAGCTTCACTCTTCCCGGGCCTTGAGTGTAGCCAGCGTTCTGAGGATGGTGGCATGTCAATGTCCTCAGTGCCTGCCTTCTTCACCTCCCTCGTGCTCCCTGCGGTGCCAGGATCAGACCCAGGGCCTCGCCGCTGCCAACAAGAGCTCCACCCTGGCCACACTGTGGCCCGCTATCCAGGGACGAGTGCGCTCTGTGCCAACTGGGCCAGCGTCACGCAGGGTGGAGTCACTGACTGACCAGTCTGTGCTGCCACCTGCCTGCTCTGGCTCCAAGGCACCCTGCCCTTCACCCACCCCAGCGGCCTTGGAGAAGCCACCTCAGAGGACTCCCCAGGGCGGAGGGCTGAGTTTCTTTCTCACTTTCTATTACTTTGGGTCCCTAGTGGGGACTTGAACTTGGGATTCTGAAAGCTATGCTGTTCCTGTGAGCACGGAGAACTAACACGCTGTGCTCTGCACCTGTTGTGCACCTCGGGGGTGTTGTGAGGTCTGAGAGAGAAGCTAGAAGGTAACCGTCCTGGCCCCTCTTCTGGGGATGCCAGGGGCTGTGTGTACCACGGCTCAGCACCTGACAGGCTTAGCTGGGAGCCAGAGCCGCTGAGCTTGCTCACAGCCGCCCGGAGCCCTGGGAAAAGATGCACAGCTTTCGCCAACTCACGGTCCCTTCTGGCAGGGGCGCCACAGCCCCGGGCACCCCGTGGGAATGTGAGCAGATCCGGAGGATGCGGCCAGAGCGCCGAGCAGGTCACTCTGGGGCCGCTCACGCTGCAGTCCCTCCCTCTCTGCCCCCTGGCGACTGCTGTGCTCTGTGTGGCTTTGCAGCAGCACCGGGGGCCACCACCCCTCTCTGCGCAGCGAGCACCTCGCTGTCGCCACTCATCCACACCCCAAGAAGCTGTGGACAGGAGAAAGGGCAGCAGCAGCGCACAATGTCCCCCTTGGCAAGGGCACGGCGCTCACCCTACTGTCATGGGCTACCCAGTCGCAGGTGGCAATAGTCACCGTCTCGCCTGCCCTGCCTTTCCCAAGCCCAGACCCCACATGGACAGGAAAGGTATAGCTCCTCGAGGATCCTGGGGTCCACAGCCCCCGACTCAGGGCCCACCCGCAATGATACCGCCCTCTGGCGCCACCTGCTGGCCCCACACTGCCCTGCAGGAGCGCCACGCCCAGGGAGAGAAAAGGCTGGGATAGGTGGAACTGTGCAGTGTCTAGTAACCACGTGGCTTCACCCAGCACGCTAGGGCCTCTTCAGAACCAGGCTGCTGGCGGCCTCGCCACCCTGCAGCGCATCTCAGGGGTCATCTGGTGCCTGAGTCGGGGCACAGCCAGGCATGAGGGCCCAGTCCTGCAGGTCCTCGCCCAGCAGATGCTGACAAGGAGCGGTCCGAGAAGACGGGAGGCAGCGGAGGGTGGGGGGTGCAGGGAAGCCGGGCAGCAAATCACAGCAGGAAGGGAGGCAGTGAGCAGGCTACAGGGTCCCAACTCCACGACACACAGTCTTAGAGGGCCAGGACCCAAGCAGTCATGGCCCTGCACAGAGCCCTGCTGGTCCAAGGAAACTGAAACACAGATGTACAACTGTGCACACCCATTAAATATGAACAGAGAAGCTGAGCCTATAATCCCAGCGCTTGGAGGCTGAGGCAGGAGGATCATTGCGAGTTGAAGACCAGCCTTAGGCTACAAAGTGAGCTCAAGGCCAGCCTGAGCTGCACAGCCAGACCCTGCCTCAAAAAGACATAAATTAATAAATAAATAAAAAGTAATGAGTAGCCAACTCTGAGAAACAGCCAACAGGAGGGGGAGCCCCAGCTCTGCCTTAAGAGAGCGTGTGTAAAAGGCTTTAATATGTAAAGTCCTCCCAACCAGCCCGAGGTCTTAACTGTCGTTATGAGTTGGGTCTATTTTGGAAAAAAGAAATTAATTTCCAGAATAGGAAAATCATGGAAGAAAGAGAAGGGCTCAGCGGTTGCCTGGGCTTGGGGGCGGGGCTGGAGGTGGGAGCCGGGTGGGGGTTTGGGTTTTGGATAGCAAACACAACCTACATGTGACAGCAGTCAGAGGAACAACACTGTGGATATGCTGAAGCCTACTGAACCTTAGGGTTTAAGTTTTTCAATAGTACACTGTGTAAATTGTGGGCCAGGGGCTGGAAAGATAGCTCAGTAGAATAAGTGCTTGCCTGGCAAGCACAAGGTCCTGAGTTCAATCCTTGGTACTAAAAAAAAAAGAGCCAGGCATGGTGGCTCACGCCTGTAATCCCAGCACTCGGGAGGCTGAGGCAGGAGGATTGGTGTGAGTTCGAGACCAGCCTGAGCTACAAAAGGGAGCTCAAGGTTAGCCAGAACTGCATACAAGACCCTGTCTCAAAAAAAAGGCAAAAAGAAAATCAAATTTAGAGGGGCTGGGGAGACAGCTCCAAGGCACAAGTGCCTGCCTGGCAAGTGTGTGAGGTCATAAGTTTAAACCCCAATCCTGAAGAAAAAAAAAAAAGAAAAAAAGAAAAAAGAATCGTGGGTCAGTGAAGTTGTGTTTTAGTGGCAAGCAAGATGAACAGACACCTCCCGGACAGCAGTACAAATGGCCAAACAAGGAAATCGCCAGTGCCCCTGGCAACCAGCGAGACGCAAACTGAAAGTACCCTGAGACTCCCTCTCACCTCAGGAAGTGTGGCCAAGGCCACTCGATAGCAGCTGCCGGAGGCAGGGGGGGAAAGGGCCCTGCCCCGCTGTTGGCGGGGACGTGTACCCCAACACCCACCGTGGGCCTCGGCGTGCAGAGCATCCTCAGAAACCGAAGCTAGACATTCCACCGGGCCCGGCTGCTCCACGTCAGCAGGCAGAGACTCCTCGCATGCAGCACCACGGGCAGCTCTCTTTGAAAGAAGAGCCGGTGTCTCCAGATTGCAGATTGGCTCTGCCTGAGCCTATTTCCACGTGTTGACATGTCCAGAGCTGGCTAGGACTTTGCCTTATCCCTTCAATTGGATATAAGCAATGCATGCTGGTCCAGCTGAGGCGCTGGTGGCGGTCTTTGAAGATGACATGCTTGCTTCCCTGATAACCCACACCTGCTGCTCTCTAGTGTGAGCCAGGTGGAGGCAGGACAGAGAGCCAGTGCTCCATGCTGTCGCTGGAATGGAGCCTCGAAGCAGCGGCCGTGACTTCCTGGGCTTCCGAGCTCACACATCAGCGCTGAAGCACCGACCCCACACATCAGCTGCTGTCCCGCTGTGTAATGCACGCTACTCTCTGCGCATCCCTCTCTCTGCATATCGTAGAGGTAGATGCAGGCCTCCTACCCAGCCCAGCTCGCTGCACTCCCCTGCTTCCTGCATTCTCAGACACCCATCCTCAGCCTCTCCTCCTTCCTGACTGAATAAAACCCAGGTTCAGCCCCGAGTCGAGGCCTTCATTCCAGGTAGCCATCGCCACGGCTGGACTTAGGACACCTTGGCTCCCCACAACTGCAAACATGCCTTGGTGTCTTTATTCTTACAGTGGGTTGCCCTGGGTGTGGAGGATTGGAATTAATTTGACAGGATTCAATAGCTTATTCACGGGATTGAAAATATAAACTTCCGGAGGACCAGGAAGGGCTCCCTATAGCTCGGAGACAAGACGCTCTTCACCCACCAGAGGCAGGGGTCAAGTTCTCAATGGAGCGGCCCAGCGCTCAGGACGACTCTGGGAGAAGAAACAGTCTGACAGAGGACTCCCGGGCATTCACTCAGAATCTCCGTGTAGGAGGAAAGGAAGCAGGAGAGGAGCCAGCTGGTGCAGGTGCGGTCTCTGGCTACGCAGATCGTCCTGGGGAAAAAGAACAACATGGCCAGACACAGCGGGCCTCACCAAGCTCAGCCATACGGACGCTCAGGCTCCCACACGCTCCTGTCCCGCAACTAAAGAGCTAAAGGGGTCGGATCACAGTGGCCCACGCATGCCCGGTGCCTAGCAGTACAAGCACAACAGCTAAACCTCCGGAGCAGCCTGTGTGTGCACCGCAGGTGCATGGGCCAAGCCAGCCCGGGGTCCACGCTCCCCCCCTCAGGCCACAGTGCTCCTGGCATCACTCAGCACGAGCTCCACGATCGCAGGGTTTATCTTATGAGAGAAATATAAATTATAAATAAAGGGCAAAGTGAACGGGAGGTGAGCAGCAGGGAGCCGGATCTTCCTCAGATGAGGGGCAGGGGAGAGAGCACGGCCATGCGGCACCCACACTGGGGATCCACACGGGGCCGTGAACCCTGCGCGCCACAAGCGCAGGCTGCTAACAGCCAAGCAGAGAACAGAAACTCTGGGGGAAGGGCCGGGCGCCCGCGTCATCTTGCACCCCGTCTCTGGCTGGTGCCCCCCACTATTTCCCAATCCCCGCCCCTTTCCCTGCGGCCCACGGCCCTGCTACCTGCTTCTGGTGCTGCCCCCTGCGGCCCCCACACTCCTCCTGTGGCCTGGCCTCACCTATCTCCTGGCTCTCACACCCAGCTCCCTACAGCCACCCTGCCCAGCAGCCACCAAGTCCCCAGCACAGAGCAGAGTGGAGCAGCACCGTGACCCACCGCAGTCCGACGTCTCCTGTGGCCTGGGAATAAAACCTCCCACTGGGACAGCGGATCCAGCCGCTGGGCCCGCCCACATGACCGCTCCCATCTAGCCCAGGGGTCCCGCGCCTCGCCATTGCGTCTCCTACTGTCTGGCCTGCATGGGGCTCCACAGCCTCCATCACAGAGGTATCGCCCACAGGGTCCCCAGGAGCGACCTGGGGGTGACCACGGACGTTCGCGCGCTGCTGGCCGGAACCTGAGAGCGGCTGCAGGAGCAGCTCAGGCGAAGGCAGCCGGAATGGTATGGGACTGACTCGGCTGTCAGCACACTCCGCGATGTTGAAGGACCCGCGTTAAGGAATCGGGCCACAGCTAGGTGGTGCGGGCGCCCTCTGCTGCCCATCAGGTGCTCTGCAGGAGCCACAGCCACAGCGAGAGAGGAGACCCCTGAAGCAGCTCTGTCCACAGGGGCCGCCAGCCCCACAGCCTGACGGGCCTGCGGACACAGAGGCCCCGGAGCCCTGCCAGTCGGGTGGCGACCTGCAGTGGGCACCGGCAGCAGACACGCCGCCCGCCAGGGGCCGCCTCACCGGACAGGGCTGAGCAACAGGACAGCAAGTGCGCAGCTGCCGCCAGCGGCTCACGTCGGCGTCTTTGCAGCAGCCCCAGCAGGTGCAGCCAATGTCTGCGGTGACGGGAAGCCCCGACACGTGGGATGCGGCAGGCTGCAGGGTTAGGGCAGTGCCAGGGTCACAAGCTGAGGTGCTCAAGCTTTGGGTGCATCTGACGGGTCACACGCCAGGGCCAGGTACACCAGGCCCCCCGGAGAAGGTGGATCACCTGGGGATCAGGCAGTCAGGGACAGTGGGGACCCTGGCTGTCCACGAGCCTGTTTTCAGCCCCGGGGTGCAGCGCAGGAGGAGGAGTCTGTGGCGACACCACCCAGCACCACCTAGGAGGCCAGGGGATTGGGAGAGGCACAGGATGCTCAGGGCCTTCACGGGATGTTTGCATTGCTCTCTCTGGTCACTGGAATTCACTCTCAGGCGACCGGATGTGGCAGGCTGGTTCCTAAGGGACCAGGAAGGAGGTGAAGGTGCAGAGGGCACAGCACACAGCAGGGCACCAGGTCCTGGTGGAGGCACACAGAAGCACGGGGCTTGGGGTTCACAGGCCCTGTGCTGGCCCCACAGCTGTGGCCCTGCCTGCCCCAAGGTAACCCGAGTCGGGGAGTGGGCACAGCGTGGTGCCCGCACAGCCACACTGGTCTCCTCCAGGCCTGGATGCACTCCGAGTCCCCAGGCCCCAGCCCTGCCTGCCCTGCCAGCCTGGGGCCTGCCCTACTGGGCATGCGTGCCCAGCTACCCTGTTACAGCCTCTGGCCCCGATGCCCAGCTCCACATACAGCCACGAGGTTGAGGTGGGTGAATATGCACCCACCCACTCCATGCCCTGGGACAGGGCCAGGCCCCCACTGGCAAGGCCTCTGTGCCAGTTGGGTACTGAGTGGCACGGCTCATGGGGGACTCCAGGCAGGGTCAGGCACCAAGGCCAGAGCTGAGGGCACCAAGGCAGCCCCTCCTCTCTCTCCCCATGGAAGCTGGATTGGCAGGGTGGGCTCCACCCACCAACTCAGTCACTGAACATACACTGTGCCCCCCGCTACTGATCACAGGAAACCCCGTGTCCTGTGTCACCTATGCAGCCCACCCTGACAGTGACCTCGACAAAGATCACCCAGAGGTATACACTGTGACATCACTGTGCTTGCCAAGTCTGGCTGCGTGGAGGTGTGGATGTCAGTGCCGCCAGGCAGCTCAAGACCCTACTGTCCATCCGGCCAGCCCAGGAGTATCCTAGTGCCCAGGGAGCAGCCCCTATATTTCCAGGCACATTTGGGAGGAAGCTGTTCCCACAGCCACGTGGTCACTGTCACCCGTGGGCCTACCAACTGGTCTGGAGCATGCCCAGCCCCAGCCTCTACCACCCACCCCACCCAATCGCTGCTAACTGGGGCTCTCAATGCACAAGGCGAGTTGAGGCTCCCAAAGTTGGGCAAGCCACTAACGTGTCAGGTTCCATGGCAGGAAAGCGAAAGGCACAGAGGAAGCCACAGATGGAAGACCACACGTGGGGGCTCGGTGTGGGAAGGGGTTTCGCCAGAGCCATCTGATTGGTCGCTCTTTAAAATTCTGGTTTTGACCCCCCACCTGCTAACATGACTTGGGTTCTGGAGGGACTGAAGGGCCGAAGGGCTGCCACCTATGGGGACAGGGGTCAAGGGACACAGAGGGGGAAGCTCCCCCGGGGGACCCCAAGAGGCCTTAGAAATGTGGATAAGTGACTCTGGGATGATCCTCAGTGCACGGAATAGCATTTACTGTAAGTTCTGGAATTCAGGGGGTCCCTAATAGTGACCCCAACATCTGGGGCATGGACCACAGATGCCGATAACCACAATAAACAAAATATTACTTTGAGCTGGGCATGGTGGTAGAAGCTTGTAATCCTAGCTCCTGTGAAGGCTGAGGCAGGAGGATCATGATTTCAAGGCCAGCCTGGGCAACTTAGCAAGGTCCTGTCTCAAAATTAAAAATAAAAGCAAAACAACAAAAGCCCCAGGCTTGTTGTATCTTAGTTCTCCCTGGGTTCAACTGTCAGTGCTAAAACTGAATACTGATTTTAAGAAAAACGTCTAGAATTATCAATGTACATTATTCTGTGTAACCACGGGTAGGAGTAACTTTCTTTTTCTTTTCTTTTTTTTTTTTTTTGTGAGACCAGGGTTCGAACTCATGACCTTGCACTTGCCCAGCAGGCACTTGTGCCTCGGAGCTATCTCCCCAGCCCCTAGGAGTAACTTTCTTAACACAAGTTTGCTAATGGATCTACAGTAAAATACCCCCCTACCCTCTCCAGAAACAAGGAAGACAGAATGGGTTTCTTTTGCGTTCCTCTGGAAACTCTTTTCATGCAGGCGTCTGAAGACGCTAGCAACGTAGCAAGTGCATCTGTGACCTGCTTTGCCCACCCGGATCCCAGCAACCCTGGGAGACACCAGGCGGAACCTCACACCCACACAGAGGTGCGTGCGGCCACTGGCACTTGCTAAGGGTCCCACGGGGACCTGACCAGGCAGCCCGTGCAGGGACCAGGGTGGCCTGAGGGGTCGGTGGGCGAGGTACTCCAGGGCCAAGCATGGCTGACAGCCCTCGCCACATGCACATGACCTTCGGAGACTGCGCTCTGTGCCTACTACCAACAGGACGAGACTCCAACCTTCAGCCCGGCCAGTAGCAGGGGTGTAAACAGCTGCCGGGGACTGGAGCCCGTGTCCACTGCTCGGCATCCTGTGGGTCTGGGCCCTGGGCCCAGCACTTCCTTGTCAGTGGTAAGTGGTGCTGAGAGCCTGTGACACTGACCCTACCCCTCACCCTACACCACGGACTAAGTCACCCGTTTATGCAGATGATGATGATTTTGGTGGTACCAGGGATTGAACTCAGGACCTCGTGCTTGTCAGGCAAGCAACTTATCCTATTGAGCTATCTCCCTGGGCCCACTGGTGCCCTTTATGAGCCTGAAAGCACTATCTATATACTGGAGACAGTAATAAGCAATAAACATGTTTAAGAAGGCTGAGTGTGTTCAGGCGCACCTGTAACCCCAGCACGTGGGAGGCTGAGGCAGTAGCATCGCTGCACGGTTGAGGCCTGCCTGGACTACAAAATGAGTCTGGGACCAGCCAGAACTAATAGTGGGACCCTGTCTCAAAAAGGCTCAAAAAACTATTCTTTAGTGACGAGGAGTAGCTTCAAGTCTACAGAGGACTAACTCACTTTCCACTGCCATCTTAAAGTCAGACTTTGTCAGTGTAAGCAGAAACGCCGTGTTTTTCTGGAGGAGCCTGGGCTTTTCACTGGGCTGCACTCCAGCCTATATTACCAATTTCTCTCTCTCTCTCTCTCTCTCTCTCTCTCTCTCTCTCTCTCTCTCTCTCTCTCTCTTTAAGAGAATAAAAATAAAATAAACATCAAAAATGATACAGAATTTCATTAAACAAGTTGATAGAGATTCAGCAACGGTTGTCATATTGCATCTTGTTGTCTTCAAATTAGCTGCTCAGATTACCAGACATACGTATGCAAAATTGGTCAAAAAAGGAATTAAAAAAGAAAAACATAAGCATTAACTCTCCCTTTCAACAGATCTACAAACCTTTTTTTCTGTATTTAGGACAGGGTCTCACTATGCAGATCAGACTCGCAGTGATTCTCCTGTTTTCAGCCTCCCCAGTGCTGGGACTGCAGGCACATGCCACCACGCCCAGTCTCCATCACCGTCTCAGAGCGCCCTGAAGGGCCGGCCAGCTCAGCAGGCTGGGGACCGAACCTCGTTGCTGCGCTCTGCCTACGCAGCACTTTGGTCCACTAAGGTCTCACGTTGGTCCTACAAACTTTACTTTTAGCGAACAAGAGAGAGACCATTGTCTTCATGGTGCCATACATATTTATTTTCTCAAAGAAGGGAAAAGGTGGAGAAAGGTTAATTTCTCTGGAGGTACAGGGCCTCTGCGGGTAGAAAGCCCCGGAGGGTAAGGGCTGCGTCTCCAGGGGCAGCGACTCCTGGCCCCGCCCACATTTGGGGACCTGGGGGTCCTCGACAAGCCAGCACTTAACATACAGAGCGAAGTATGTTAATATATTAGTTCATTTACAAACATTACATTTATAGATACTGTACAAAACAGCTCTGTGGTAATAAAAATTATTTCTGCAAGCAAGACATAAACACAAATGACGCATAATATAAAATGTCTCTTAATTAGCGTGTGTTAGCTGGGGGAGCCTTCCACTGAGACCGACCTCACTTCACGGCTGAACTCAGCATACTGTGAGCAGGGTCCTAATGCCCGGCTGCGCCTTGGCCCGGTGTCGGGGACCCCAGATACCAGCCAAGCTCCTCACGGCTCTCGGAAACAATGGGTCAGCACCGGCCAGCTTGCCAGGCTCCATGGGATCCACTGGGCTGCCGCAGGCGTGGTCCGTGTCTTCAGGGACCAAGAGCTCTGAGATGTCATTGCTATGACAGCGTCGCTGCGAGGATAATCCCAAGGATCACAAGCAAAATAATTACACAAATAATAATGAACATCATTTTCTGCAAGATAAAGAAAAACATGAATTTGCAATGTGTCAAAGGAAAGAGGTCTGCGGCGCCATTCTCTAACACCTGAGATTGGGGCAGTTTCAAATGTAAGGAAGGAGCCTGGGGAAAGGCAGGAGCACAGGCTCGGTGGCCACGCTGGACACAAGCAGGTGGGCCGGATCCTGCTGCGCTGTGACAGCCGCCCACATGGCGTGGCTCCGCCCAAACAGGCGGCCTATGCGACCCCGGCGCACTAATGTAGCAACCAACGTCTTTGCGACCCGCAGGGAATCCCCGAGCTGCGGCAGTGCCATCTGAGCCCTGGTCCTCTGAGGAGCCCGGCGGTGCCCAGTGGCAGGTATGTGGGCTGGTGGGCACTCACCCCTGGGTCTTCAGGGCCCCTGTCCCAGCAGGCACCTCGAGAACACAACAACCATGGCTGCCCCAGCAGCCTCCTTGCTGCCCTGGCACGACACGTTCGGCCCGAGACCCTCACTCGCCCTTCTGCTCTGCGCGCACCCGAAACTCTACCATGCAGGCCATCAGAGCGGCTGACACTCAGCACAGAAGAGACATGGCTGCAGAGCTGCGTCCCTCGGGGCCCGCATGGCACCGGCTTGCTGACCACAGCCACAGCCCCCCAGGGAAGCCTCCGTCTGCAGTGTAGCAGGGACCAGAAAGACCGAAACGCCGCTGGGGGGGGGAGACAAGTCACCAATGACGTCTGCTCGGTGTGTGACACCCGTGCTCTCGGGCAGAAGGAACGCTGCCTGCAATTTCAGTGCCCGAGGAGACTGAAGCAGGTGGGCAGCAAGTTCAAGCCAGCCCAGCCAGCTTAGCACCTCAGGGAGGCCCTGTATCAAGTGCAGGGCTCAGAAAGGGCAGGTGGAGCGGTCATTGTGGAGGTCCTTAGCCGGCCTGGCGAAGTCATTCACAGCCAGGAGCCCAGCCTGCGCCCCAGCCCACCTGCCTGCATGCGCATCCCTGTCACAGACGGCCGCCTGACCGCCCCGGCCCTGGGAGAGGGGCTCACAGGAACACAGCGACTGAAGGCCGGATGTGACCCGAGCGCTGGCACCACGTGGCTTCCATTCCAACGAGGGCAGAATTTTAAACAGAGGGAGATCAGGCACCAGAGGCAGGGCTCTGCCTCCCGCTGGGCTTCCGTGGGCGTGGCTCCCCGCACGTGCAGGGCAAGCGCCGCGCTGGTGCATTTTGCAGGGCCACTCTGGCTGCTGCAATGACTCTAGAAGCCATGGCAATGCGGGGCAGCGTGAGCTTGGCAGAGGGGTGGTGGCCCCGGCTTGCGCGAGGCCCAGCTGCTGTGATCCATGGGGGCGGGCGCCGCAGAGGGCACAACACAGAACGCTCAGCAAACAGCTTTTGTGATTTTTAAGAATATTAAAGCCAGGAAACATGATTACTGGCCAACTGCGAAAGCAAGTAAGTTAGTTGGTTAGTTACTTACTGCCACCCTGGCAGACAGGCAAGCATCCAGCGCCATCCACACCCTCATTTGCCAAATGACAAGCCGATGATCAGAGCCAGCACGGCCACCAGCACCACCGATATGGCCACAATTATCCACTTTTTCTGTCAAAGAAAAGCAAGTCGATTACACCTCGTGGGAGACATCCGTGGCCAGAAATACATCACGCACAGCCTCTCAGCCTCCAAGCCAGGCCGCAGGGCAGGGCAGCTGCTGAGCCCCGGGGTCATCTTGAGGGTCAGGGGTGGCTGGGGTCTGAGCCAGAACGCTGGGGCACAGGCTGCTGGATGGGGGCACGTGTCGCAGAGGGCCACCCCTGCCTTTCTCTGCTGGGCCTAGGCCTGGGCCCTCAGAGCTCCTGGTGCACAGAGGCAGGCGGCAGGAGGCGCTATGCTGGCAGGGGCCTGGTCCTCTATTTCCTACACAGTGTCAGTGCAAGTCAAGCGCCAGCCCACACCGAGCGCGCCTGCGGAGGTGGTCGCGCACATCGCAAATCTCTGCGGCCCCTTCCCTGCACCTCCTGGCCACTCCTCCTTTGGGAGGGTCCCCTCCCACTTCCCGAGATCCAACCTATATTTTCTCTTCAAATTGTTTCCACCTAGGCTTTCTCCTGTAGGAGAGGCTGTGGGATAGCTGGGCTTGTGGTCTGATTTACTTCACTAATTACAGTCTCTCAGTGCCTCTGTTTTCTATAGGTGACGCAAACTTGTACCTCTACAGACAGCACTCTGCCATAAAGAAATGTATTCTTACATGGGGGTGGGCACATAGGCCAGTAGGCTGTACTGTTACAAACTTGGGTGTGCGTGGGTCACTGTAACGCGATGCCTTAAACTTTCAGAAAGACACCTAGAAGGAGAATAACTGGGTCGGCAGAATGTCTAGCTTTAGGTTTCTGAGGCATGTCCACAGAGGCTGCACCGGTGGGCAGTGCTGCCAGCAGCATAGGTGGATTCATCCTCTCTGCAGTCTCACGGGCATTTACTCTGTGATTTCTTTTGATGACAGGCCTTCTTCTGTAGTAAGAGGATATCTTAATTACTCTTCTCATTGCCGAAACAAAATACTCAAGACCTCAAATTAAATAAGGAAAGGTTTATTTGGCTCACAGTTCATACAAGTTGGCTGACTCCAAGGCAGGCTGGCATGGCAGAGCAGCATCACAGAGGAGGGGCAGGGCAGGGCAGGAAGGTAGGAGGCAGGGCAGGGTGGGCAGGACAGGACAGGGCAGGACAGGACAGGGCAGGGCAGGCAGGGTAGGGCAGGCAGGGCAGGGCAGGAGAAT
>PVJA010019345.1:0-38685 GCA_004027025.1 Myocastor coypus | reverse complement strand
TCTGTGTTTATCAGGAAGAAGATGAAAATCCAAAATAACATTTTTAATAATACAATTTTTAAAATAGATCAATAAACATTTGCAATGTTCTTCAGGTAATTTGTCCTCTACCTGAATTATATTTATTTGCTCATTATTAATTTACCTTGACTGGACAGTAGCATGGTTACTTGTTTTGCAAGGTCTAAACAAAAGAAACAAGCCTTTAAGAGTGTTATAGGCAGTGAAACAAATCAATAACTTTTATGGTCTACACATTAGTTTTGCACAAGCCAGGTATTTGTTTAATTATGTCTGCACTTTATCTGTCTTTCCCATAGGCCTTTAGGCTTCTTTCTTGTATGTTGTGCATGGGATCCATTTGTCATAATTATTTCTAAGTCTTATCATAAAGTATATACTCACTTGATAATTTGACATTTGGGACATTGCCTGTTCTATAATTGTAAAGCTCAAAACATGGGGATTTTTGTCATGAACTGTGGCAAATAAACTCAGAGCACATTTAACTAAAATTTCACAAGGTAGTTATACTTTACAGATTATGTTATACTGTGGTACAACATAATGCTCTAATTTTTTTTAAATCAAGGTCAGGATTTCAGTGGTTTCTTTATCGTTAGAGAGATACTCATTTTTCTATGTCCAAGGGAAATAGATTTCTCTTGAACACAGAGCTCAGGGTATTGAATTTGGCAATTCTAGCTAAGTCAAAGAGTTCATGATAGCAGTCTCACCTTGTACTATGTTAGGTTAACTTAATTCCAACTATTTCCCCATGTTAACAGCAATACTGACATAATTTAATACAGTCTGGGGGCACTTTACTCACTCTGTGAGCTCCATAGAGGTCCCAGATGAGCTACAGAAAGGAAGCAATATATGATCAGGCAGGAGGTCTACCGTTATTAACAGCAAGTTTTCAGACTGCTACTGGGTAACAGGGCCCAAGTTATACACGATCGTTCTTTGTATTCACTGTTAGCCTTTCTGAGGATGCTTGTAGCCCATTCATGTGCTACAAAGGTGGTGTGATGGTTAATTTATGAAGTTGACCATGTTTTATGTTTTCAATTTTTTAAATGTTTATTATAACCATCATTTTATATGTAATCTAGGGAGATTAGTCTTTCCCCATGTTACATGCTAGTTATAGAATTCATAGTCTTAGAGTTACAGATGTGTTGGTGGTGAAGAAACCAGGAATCTGAGAACAGAGAGATTCAGCTTCTATTTCCCACCTCGTTTCCATGAGCAGACATGGGATTTTCAATGCTCAGTACTGATCTCTACTTTTAAGTTTGCCCTCAATGGTCTCCAGTGATTTTTTTTGGACACTGTTTCTATTAAGAAAGTTGGAAAAAAATTAAACTATCAGTATGTTTACATATTTTAAGCTTTGGGGTTATATCTGTGCCAGTTAAGCCTTTAGTAACACTTTCTTTAATTTGACCTTCTTTCAGGAAATAATCAGTACCTTGCTCTCTACTAATTGGCCCATGTGCCTTTGTTAAGGTTGCAACAAAGCAACAGTAAAGGCAGCATAGCAGTCTCTTCATTTTCTTCCCACAGTTATCAGAGACAGTTGTCTAAAGGTCAAGTTAAATTCTAAATTAGTCTGGCAAACATCATATCTATAAGCCATTTAAAAGGAGCACCAACATCTTCACCTGAGGAACAGAATTGGGTCACTAGCTACACTAATGCATCCTAGGCAATTTTTCTGTCACATGCTGAAAAAGGAGAATGAAGCAGGAGGCACTAAAAATGCAAAATCTTCTATGATTAGTTTGTGTTCAGGAAAAGAAAATGTGCACTTCTAAAGTGATTAGTTTGTGAAACATTAGCAGCAAAGCTCTGCAAATCATGGCAAATTTGTTAGTTGCTTCTTAGTTCTGCTGCATGAAAATGGTCCTGGAAGTTATGGATTTCATAATATCTAGGCAATCATGTGGAAACAATTCTCTATGCTCACTCCTGTGTGCCTGACAAGCTGGCTTAGGCTTTATCAGGACCCTGAATGTTGTGCCCACTCACAAGATAAGAACAAGAGGAATTCTTTAAATTCATCTTTGTTTCACTACTCCTTTCAAATTTCTTAAAATTCAATTGCTAAAGAGATTATTTTATTACAATAAAAGTTTTTTCCTGTTAATGAGACATCTTGATGTAAGTTCTAATTTCTACAATTGCATGATATTTTCAGATATTTATTTTCTTTTCTGCCTAGTGAAGTGGCAGAAAAGAAAGTGGTATCCTTGTGAATTATCAGAAGGAAAGACTGCTGGGAAAAGACTTTCTTCTTACTGCAGGATGGAAAGATCAATTTTTAAAAAATATATTGGATTTTAAACTATTACAAAGACCAATAAAAAGATATAAGCCATGATTACTTAGGCAGAGCACAGTAGCCTGTGTTTGATCCTCAGCATGCAGTGCTGGCCCCACCTGTGGTATACACTGAAACAGCAGTTGAGGCTGGACATGGTGGCGTGTGCCTATAATCCCAGCACTTGGATGGCTAAAAACAGGTGAATCACTACAAGTCCATTATATGTAGTGAGACCCTGTCGTTCCTGTATCCCCTGTCCTAAAATACAGGAAGAGGAGAGAAAAAAGAAAGAAAGAAAGAAAGAAAGAAAGAAAGAAAGAAAGAAAGAAAGAAAGAAAAGATTTTTTAAAAAGGACAATTTAGCAACAGCTGGCATTTAGGAAGGATCTACATTTATCTAAAAGAAACCCCAATACACTGGCAATCTCCACTTAATCATGGTTAGAAGATGCAAATGATGAAAATATGCAAAGAGGTAAATAGAAAAAGGCCATCACCAAATAACTGTAAAATTTAAAAATTAAGAAAAAAGAAAAAAATAAAGAAAAACTATTTTGACCTAAAGACATGAACATAAGACTTGAAAGAGATTCATTTGTTCAAAAAATGCTCATCCTAGTGAAGGACACAATTGTGGCAACTGACACATGGCTAAATAAGTGAATTAATAAAGATTTACAACCTAAAGAAATTATTTCCTTTAGTTAATTTTATACCTCAAGGCCAAATAATAATATGTACATTTTTTACAAATGTAAATTTCTAGTGTTTTAGTACTTTTTCTGCAATATACAGAGTGAAGATTATTGATATTTGTAGTACAGGGATTACTTCTTACATACATTTAATAAGACTGGGAAGGAGGAAGAATCGTGCAAGGGAACATAAACCACAGTGAGAATGTGTGAGCTGCCATTGGGCATGTGAGGAATGATACCCTAAGACTCGCTGCTCTGCTAGCTTGCACGTTAAAGTTACTTGTCATATTCAACTTTCAGTACCTTACGTTCAATATCCAACAGGTTATAGCAGGTCCAGCAAGATTTCACCTGTTGATTTTTTCTACAATGTGATTTAGTTTGCCTCCATAAATATTCCATAAAGAAGAGAAAACAAAATTAAGTAAACGTTAAAGTTTATAATGATAAGAAACTTCTTGCCGGGCGTGGTGGCTCACGCCTGTAATCCCAGCACTTGGGAGGCTGAGGCAGGAGGATCACTGCGAGTTCGAGACCAGCCTGGGCTACAAAAGTGAGCTCAAAGCCAGCCTGAACTGCACAGTGAGACCCTGTCTCAAAAAAAGAAACTTCTCTCCCATGGAAAGTTGGCTCCATACTTTCGTGTACACTCTGGACTGGAAGATATATCTGAGATGGCAGCCTAGTAAGGTGCTGATTTGGACACAGATTCAATTTATTTGCATAACCTTGAATAAGGCATTTTTTATTCCTCTTCTTATAATCAAAACTGAGGTAATTATAATATTTATCCATATATTTGTAAGATAAGTGAAGGGAATGATTTTCATACAACTGTATCTATTGTATATGATACTATGTACATCTGTCTTTGTTCAGATTACTGTAAAAAATGATAGCTTGAATGAGACAGTTACAACCAAGAGCATTTTGTTCCTCACATTTCTGAAGCTGGAAGCTTCAAGATCAGTGCGTGTGTGGTCACGGCTCATTCCTGTTCTAAAGAGCACTGTCCTGCTGTGCCCACACAAGGTTGAGTATGTTAACAAAGTTCCTTGGATCTCTTTCATAAGAGCCCTTCTTTCACGCATGAGCCCATCATGAGCTGTGATCTCCTAAAGGACCCACCTTTTAATACTCTTTATATTGCTGCTTTGACAATTTTGTCCTAAGAGGATAATTTTTGGAAGACAAAAACTTTCAGACCATTGCCACTGCACAAATACTTATTGTTAATGTCGTTTCCGAACTTAAATGCTCTGTTGTCTCGAAATGGTCCTTTATTGTCAAAACCTCTGCAACTCAATCCGCACAAACAGAATTTATCATATCACCTAAATTTCCTCCCAGTTTAATTTTATTACTTTTCCAAATACATATATTTGATAGCATGCTTCACCTTTCTTATTCTCCCTCCCTCTTATTTTTGTCTCACTGAAACATTTACTATTAATTTATTTACTTACTTACAGATACGTGGAATTGAACTAATGACTTTGCACTTGCCAGGCAGGTTCCATCCTAAGGAACTATATCCCCAGCCCTGAGTTTTAATATAGATGAAGAACTGAAAACAGAGAAGATACATGGTTTGCCTATGAACACACAAGCTTAAAAGATAGCTGACTACAGGTCTTAACTCAAAGCACTTCGTCCCCTCTTTTATCGTTTTCTGTTATTTTTCTGTTTAGCAGGTATGTTTCATTTTCATATATATACACATGTATGGACAGCAGTCTCTCACTTATTGCAGAGGCTACATTCCAGGCACCCCCTCAATAAGTGAAAATCAGTAAAGTAGCTATGTTAAATTTATTTTAGCATTTATACATATTTTAAGGCTTTATAAAACCTTCTACACTCTTACAAACCTTTCCCACAAATTTTCTATTTATTTATTTTTATTATTTTTATAATAATTAATACATTACATAATGTTGTCTTCCTCATAGTTGTTCAGAGAACAGATGCTGACATGATTTCTTATCTAAATATCATTAGTATGGATCTTTCTTTTCACTTGATCTTAGCCAAAAGGCAGAGAAGTGATTGGATCTTTCTTTCCATTTCACAAAAAGAGAGTAGCTGTATATATAGTCTAACAGTCCATAACAGTAGTGGATTATCAGCTCACCTGACATTATCAGGGCTGTTGACTTGAACCTTTGACAATTCAGCATATTGATATGGCTTTCCTTTTTATACTTCGTGGTTAGACTTTTCTGCTGGATGGTTAAGACGGAGATAAAGCAAGACCTATGTTACAAAGAACATATAACTTTTGTATCTAACAAGATCAGTCAGGTCCCCTCAGAGTTTACCCTGAAACCATATACTGCGATTTGCAAAACTTTTGTCAGTGTCTGCTGTCTGGATGAACTACGGTCATTGGTTGACCATTATACTCTCTGTGGAAGCCTGAGAGAAAGTTTTCTCTCTAGGTGACTCATCAGTACATCATCAGTCACTTTCCTCTGTGGCCCCATAATCTGCTTGAACAGGAAATTTGATACTCCACTGAATTATATTCTATTCAGTACAGATTCTTTAATGTTCTGTGTTCTTACTGACCTTGAAGGGCTAGCCAAAATATTGCCTGTATTTGTATCCCTTCTTTTTCTTGATTCTCTTTTTCAATTATTTGGACTGCCAGCTTAAGTTGTTAACTATCCAGAAGAGAAGCTTAATGAATTATTCCCTATCACTTAGACACGTAAACTGAACATCACTATCTTTCTGAATATCCAAAGTCCTAGATATAACACGAAACAGGTATTTTCCATCAGTTGTTGATATTCTGATCTTTAAAGCCCCGAGAGAATATAAAAAAGAACAATTGCACATTGCTACACAGAGGTTTAGGAACTCAACCATCTGTAAAATTTCAGTTAGACTTCTATAGTCTTTTTTCCATGTCTCATATTCTCTTTTATTACATTTCTTTCTTTCTTTCTGTCTTTCTTTTTACTTTTAAGCAAACATTTTCTTGATAGATTATAGCAATCCATATGACATCAGAAGCAGTACATAATTAGAAGACCAGAATGACAGGTATTCCAAGCATTGCTTTAATATTACCTATAGCTATCCTCAGTGTATTTGCTTACTTCACATATATCATTATGTATAATTAGTCAGGGTGCAAATTATATCAATTACCTGCTAGTTTCAAAACTTGTTGGAGAATTTTAGGACCATTGTCTTAACCATCTTTTGTACTTTTCAATATTATGTAACTTCAGTAGGCCATCTACCAATAATATTCTTTAACTGTGAGTTAATTTCTATGAGATTTACCCATAGTTTTCATTTGTCTTGTACTGAGCAAGTTTCCAATCTAACAAAATCTATCCCATGGTCTCATAATAGAGCATGCTTTAAAATGACTACCATATAACCATTCATAGTAAGTAAACATAGAAGTAAACATACTGCTGGTACCTGCTGAGTAAATTGTTATTTCTCTTAATGCTATGCTTTTGTTACTTTTCTCTGGTGAACTCAAGGATTGTATTTTAATGTACAAGTAAAAAAGATGGAGCACCCAGTCCTATGTGGTGCACCTAAAATTTCTTATGTTTGAATGCAATTACCATCCCTGAAAGTTCAAGCATTTTGCCCAAGAATCTTCCATGCAGAGATTTACTGCAATGATGTATGGAATCTATCAGTTTTCTGGCACTTAGATAAGAAACTGATTTATACGAATACTATGTGTCACACTCACACAGACAT
Source organism: Myocastor coypus (assembly GCA_004027025.1). Lineage (NCBI taxonomy): Eukaryota > Metazoa > Chordata > Mammalia > Rodentia > Myocastoridae > Myocastor > Myocastor coypus. The sequence goes on along the minus strand of PVJA010019345.1, from coordinate 31,920 downwards.
AAACAGACACACACTGACACATGCATATGTAAGCCTCACAATGTAATGCTTGAGAAATTAACTGAAAATAATTAACTCTATATCTCACTCATGGGTGCTATTGATTGTACCCTAAGAATCAAATTTTATGCACCTGAGACAAAGCCCATTTTATCAACTGACTGAATTAAAATGCTGAATTATCTGTTAAAATGATGCTTTGCTTGAGGGTTTGATTAATTAAGGTTCTTTTTCTAGAAAAATATAAAGTCTGGTGAAATATAACTACTTTCCTTTAATACATATAGGGATAGTACTCTAACTCAATTTTAGTTTTTGAATTGTTCCTTAAACTGGAATGCTGTATTCCTCCTGTCCTCAGTAAAGCCAGAAGTGTGTTCTCTACATGAAATAGCATTTTTATTGACAATTTTATCACTTCCCCCAAATACAAGTTATTTTTATCCTTAAGCACATAAAATCTCTGTAATCTACATGAACATTACTTATCTGGATTAAAATATACATATTAGAAATACAATATATTTAATTGATTTGAAAAAAATGTGAAAACTAGGGTGTAAAACTGACAGTGAACTACTAGAAATCATAACACTGATGTCAAGATTACAAAAAGAAATCCTTATTTTTGTCCTTATCATCAGAATCTAGTACTACTACATGTGGCAAAGACCAGATAGAGATGAGATGTCTTAATACTCTGGAATCAAATAAATTTTGTTTTCTAGTCAAACAACCTGGGCTAATCAAACCGGAACCATACCATGAAATCAGGCTATGTTAACAAGTGTTGCTATCTTTAAACATGTGAATTATCTTAAATTTATTTTTTTAAATAATTTTTTATTTTATTTATTTTTTTTTCTTGTTTCAGAACCTTTGTTTGTATATTCACTCATTTCTATGGCTGGCTCAGCCCACCCTGAGGGCAGGGCTGGTGCAGCATGTGGTGCCAGGATGGAACCGCGGTCCCTGAAGCCGCCCAAGCTTTCCCAAGCAGGCGCTTTAGACCACTGAGCCATCCCACTGGGCCTAAGATTTATTGTCACAATATTATTGTCGTATATTGTTTAAGTTGTCTGAAAACTTCTGAAGTATGAAGATAAAAGGATAGCACATGTGTCAATTACTCCACCTAGATACTAAAAGTACTGTCAATAATGATGAATTTTACAATGCCTATAGGTTTCTGCATATACTATGAAATTATTTAAAATAATGAATAAAGTCTAATACTACATGCTAATATAGTTCCTGGTGGTTTTTTTTGTTTTGTTTTTGTTTTTTTTTTTTGTTTTTTTTGTTTTTGTGTGTGTGTGTGTGTACAACATATTAGGAGGATGTTTTTATACATGTGTGAGCCCTAAATCCTTTTTCACTTTTTCTTCAAAATTCAAGTACTCCATACACTTCAGCACACGTATTTGAACCCTTCCTTGAACTAGAAGTAGAATTGTCTTATGCAATCTTGGACTTTTTTTTTAAGAAATTCAGTGGCCATTTATACAAATCACCTAAAAGCAATCATGTTATCTGAAAATGGATGCACTTTATTTGCTTACTAGCCACTGCAAGTATTTTCTTTCTGCTTAAAATCCCTTGTCCTTGAACCTTGGTCCTTCTGCTGTAGCAGTTTTTTTTTGTTTGTTTGTTTGTTTGTTTTTTCCTTTTCTCTTTGGTCTATGAACACTTCTTGTAGTCAGTGCTATTTCACTTCATCACTTATACATTTGTCATTTGGTTCATAATTAGAAAACAGCGCAGATGTGGATGAAAGTATACCCCTACAATTGCTTTACACTAAAAGTGTTTATGTCTCTTAATCTTATGCTTTAATTTTGTCCTGATGCTACCCTTGGTAAGACTTTCCTTGTAAGAAGTACTATGAAAGTAATCACTAGTGTTTCCTTCTCCAACTTTCCTGATTTCCTTCTTTAATCTCTTTGAGTCATTTTAGCATAAAGTTTAAGGCAAGGGTACAGCTTTATTTCTTTTCAAAGGACTTTTGAGTTGCTCTGCATTATTATTTTAGTTCACACTTTCCTCCTGTGATGTAAAATTCCATATTTTATCATCAGAAAAGATTTAGTTAACTTTGTTAGTTTCCCTTCATGTATACTTATCACTTATAGTGAAATAGATCCTGAATTACATTATTTTTGTAGTACATTGTAGTAAAGCAAATATGACTATGTCCCTTTATTGTGTTTAATACAGGGTCTACAGGGTCTTGGTCATAGATCCCACTTTGTCATAGATCCCAGTGATTCTCCTGTTTTCAGCCTTGTGTCATTCTTTAAAAAGAATATCTTCTTTCTATCATTTTTTGTTTTGTTTTCTTAGAAAATGTTTATTTCCATTTTGTCCTAAAGTCGGCTCTCAGCCATTCCACTGAACACTAAGTATTCATATCCCTGAGAGATCTGTTCCTCATGCTCCTACATCAACCAAATCCATGAAACTGCCCACATGCCATCTTGTTGAATTGTAATTTTATTAGGCCACCATATTCTCTGCCTGTTCCAGGTCTATTATTTATTTTTAGTGAGAAGTTCTCTCTTAATTACTCGAATTCCATTCACCTATTCCTTTTCCTTTTAAAACTCTAGGTGAGATGATAAATTATGACTGAAACTTTTCTTAGTAAGCTGAAAATGAGAAACGTGTGTGTGTGTGTGTGTGTGTGTGTGTGTGTAGTGACACATTGTCTCAGTTTCCCAGTGCATCTCTTACACAGAGAAACAGGCTTGTCCATAGCCCTGGCACGCTCAGAGTGCACAATATGCTTTTACCACATGCATGGGGATGGATGGTGAGGCACCCTGGTAGCTACAGGCAGCGCTACTGCAAGCCTGTGCTGCTGTGCTCGAGCCTCGTGCTGAATGCTGCATCCGTCAGAGAGGCCAGTCACATTGTTCTGTGCACCACTGTTTTTTTTTTTTTTTTTTTAAGTTTATATGTACATATTTGCAGTTTGTATCATTTGCAGTCCTCTTGGAGAATGGTTACATACTACTGTGTTATTTTAGTTTCAAAATTCTGTAGTCTACATTTTTTAAAGAGAATGCAAAATAGTATTAAAAATAAGAAATGAAACTGAATTGCACTAAATCAAATACTATGAATTTGACAGTATTTGCCTTCTTCCCTTCTTCTCCCTGGCTCCTCCTCTAGTTCCCTAACCTGTTTTTCATTCTTGCTGACATTGATGTCTTACCTCATATGATGACTTATTCTTATTTCCTCTTCCACTCTTCCTCTCCTCTTGCTCTTGTTCTTGGATCACTTTCGTGTTTAGATCTGTCGCCTTGTCCCTTTCTATCCATCCTTTCTCATTTTCTTTTTCTGCGTTTTGTCTCTAATGAGAGGTACCACGTGATACTTAAGCCTGTGTATCTGGTTTATTTCATTCAACATTATATGTTCTAGTTGCACCATTTTCTCTACAAATATATCAAACTTATAATTCGTTATACCTGTATAATATTCCGTTATATATGAACACCTTTTCTTTTTTGTATTTCAGCAAAAGGAATACAGGGTGGTCATGATCTCACTACTACATCGGACTCATAGAGGTCCCCCTGTTTACAGCCTCCCAAGAGCTGGGACTATATGAATACAGCACAACACTCAGTCTCAACTGTTGTCTCAGCATGCCCCAAGAGCAGGACTAGCATGGCAGGCCTGAGGATCAAACTCCTGGCCAATATCATGTTTTATACCAAGCTGTTTCCAGGATTTAACTGTTATGAATTGTGCTGCTATAAGTACTGGCTTCCATGTAGTGCTGTAGCATGACGACTTGAATTCTTTAGGGAAGGTACTGTTTTATTGTTTCTACACTATTTTCTTCATTATTTAGTTGTGATTTATTCCCATGCTAATCACGGCTCATCTAAAGACCAAGGCTGTCAGCATTTTTAGGGGCTTATTGTGAACACAAGCTTTGAGGTCCCTCCTCAGACTACTGATTTCAAACCTCCATGCTCAGGTCGATGCACTCATGCTCAGTGGTCTGAGAAACACTGTGTGGTCTATGATGAATTTATCTGATGTTGTGAAATAAAAAAATAGTCGTGAAGATCATATTGTAGACCCATAAGAGCACCTTACTGTGGCCTGTGTATAATGACAATATAAGTTATCATATTACATTTATTAATAATGCATAAGAAATAATAGTACCTCTTATTAGGCAAAATACAAAAAGTCATCTATGTTTAAAAATGTTTAATACTATTTATTTACCTTTTAAAGTCATATATGAAATCTCAATGGAAGTTGAAATATCAGCAAACTGTAACAATTGTTTATATTTATAATTTTTCTCTTTCTGATAAAATAATTTAACAAGCAAGGCATGATGGCTCATAACTATAATAGCAGTACCCTGGAAGAGGACACACTGAATTTGAGACCAGCCTGGGCAACAAAGAGAGCTCAAAGCCAGCTTGAACTGCATAACAAAACCTTGTATCAAAAAATATGAAAGAAAGAAAGAGAGAGAGAGAGAGAGAGAGAGAGAAAGACAGAGACAGAGACAGAGACAGAGAGAAAGAGACAGAGAGACAGAGAGAGAAAGTTTAGATTTGCATTTTCACTCAAGCCCTGAGGTATTCATATTTCACTGCACACTTTCCTAATTAGGTGACCAATCCAACATGCATGACAACACCGACTTCAGTTTTAATAAGTTCTTAAGTTCTTTAAGAGAAGGAAAAAGAATAGCTATTAAGCCAAATTATCAAGAGTGAAAATGACATGGTTTTTAAGCAAGGTCTTTCTACAGTAATCTCTGTGTTACTTAGTATGTCAAAGAATTTGAAATTCTGCCAAAGAATTCTTTGTATCTTTAGTCACTTGGTTGGCTTTCAGAAATGCTAACAATTATTGACCACGCTTTCACAGTATCTAACCTTTCCAAAGTGACAAAAACAGAAAGTGGGCCTAATATGTTATTTGCCTGGGGATGAGTGTAAGATGTTTATTGACCAGTTATGTTGTTAATAACTTTATTTCAACTAAGTTTTTTCATGATGTATGAACTAAAATAATTTTTTAAAGAACATCCAGAGGAAAAGAATAAAACAATGAAGATTAAAAATGCCTAGAGGAGGTCCACAGAGTAAGCTATTTCTATCTTTGCAAACCAAAGCACATTATTTCAAAATGTTCAACAAATACAGGTACAATTAAATTCTTTTTTTTTCAAATATAAGCCCAGGAATCAGAGGCTTCTGCAAACATTACCCTTTGACCTGCTGATGCAAAAATAGCTACCTAGCAGCTTACCTGTCCTTTTATTATTCCCAGGAAACCTAACCCTGAAGAAAAATGCTAGGAGTCTTAGTTCATTTTGTGTTGCAAGAACGAAACACCGCATGCTGGGTGATTTATAATGAACAAGAATTTAACTAGATAATGACTCTGGAAACCAGAAAGATTAAGAATGTGGTTCCTGCCCTTGATGAGCAAGGGCCTGCGCCCTGTGCCATTTCATGGTAGAAGATGGAAAGGGAAGAGGATGAGGGGTAACTGAGAAAGCAGTTGCCACTTTCTGGTTTGTAACAGAGCCACTTTCAATTAGCAATAATTGTGCCTTGGATAAACCTCATTGGTTACAATACTGCTACTGCCCAAAGCTGGACATAGCTGCTTTCATAAAAACCAACTCACTCTAGCAAAACTGACATTAGCCCAGGCATGCGGGCTATACCTCTGATTACAATAAACACCCAATACTGCTTCATTTGCACATATTCAAAACATAGCATTAGGTGAACTTACAATAAACACCCAATACTGCTTCATTTGCACATATTCTAGTAATTACAATAAACACCCAATACTGCTTCATTTGCACATATTCAAAACATAGCATTAGGTGAACTTCCAAGAGCCATCTGTGACATCAGTAGAGAGCTTTGGCTCCTTGTGGATGTCTCTCTGTGGAAATGCGACCCTTACTTTCCCAGCAACGACCCTACTGCTACCAACTCCATTAAACTCCTCTGTACATCTTACTGTATTATATATAGTAAATTTAATAATCTATTATAGAAAGGAATACAAGATAAGTAAAAATATAATGAGAAAGATAATTTTTTAATTTAATGGAGTGAGTCTTTTTTTTTTTCATCTCAATGTCATACTTCGAAGACGTACTCTGTTTCCAATACCAAAGACTCTCAGTTGCTCAGAGTTAACACAAGTACTATTGCAAAAAACACATAGGAAGACTTACTATTATGGGGCTCCCTGAGATTTAATAGCAGAATAAATGAACTATTTCAAATTCATTCAAAAGAGCAAAGTTACAAAAACAGTTACATAGCACGGAGGAAGTACCTCTTACCACACTGTACAGTCCCATGAATTTCTATCCACAAGCTTTCTTCTCTTCCTACTCCATCCAGAGAGACATAATCAGAGGAGACCCGAGTTGTAAGATGTGGAATTTGCTCTGAGATTAGCCATGTTGTGCTAAAGCTTCCACCTAATAGCTGCATCTTCTCTTGGTTAATTATTAGTATTTTTATGTCAATCAAAATTTTCCCAATAAGCATGCTTCCCAAGAGAAAATTGGCCATGCTCATTTACTTAGAATTGATTAGAATTATGTTATAGTCTCCATATCCTCATACACAGAGTATAAATTTAAATGAAGTTTACAATTATAGGAATGAGACCCACATTTTTTTACCAAAAATAAAATATATATAGCTCTAACAATAATCATCAAAGAAGACATTTGAAAAGTTTTTAAAGTTAGAAAACTTATGAACCAAGAAGGTAACAAGCAGAAGAGATAACAGCTCAAGACTAATACAAATGAATAGAAAATGTGTATCTAAAGGGAACCTTCTTGCCTTGTAGATACTACATGTATCTAGTATTTGATTTTCTAAGCTGAGCTTAATCAACATATTATATACAGCTCCTAATTGGCTCAATGTTATTCAGCAATGTCCTTGTGACCAGTGCTGCTGTAATTACTTATCTTCTATTTCATTTCAGTAGAATTTTAAGATTTAAAGTGTGCATGAAGAAGTGACATCTGTACTGCTAGAATTTGCTAACTCATGTATCTATTCTTACCCCACAGTATGTCCCTAATGTAACTCTTCATAGGGAAACACACACGCACACACACACACACACACACACACACACACACGCTGTGGTTTTAGTGCCACCAGACTTTTATATCTACCTATAAGTAATACTCAGAACTAGTTCTTACTAATATTAACTCCTCAAGTTTACTTCAAGTATATTTCCTATAAAGTATTTAATGAGAAGTTTAAAAATTGGCTTGGAAGTCCAGGGATATAGCTCCATGACATAAGTATCTGCCTGGCAAGTAAAGTCCTGAGTTCGATCTCTGGTACAAAAGAAAAAGAAAATTGGCCTGGAAGGTCAGTATGTAATTACCAGCTTATGCCTTTCACAGTCCTCTTTCTTTCCTTCATACACATATGACAGCCTTATGCAAAATACTATAAGCCACGATTGTTCACTTTCAACTGAAAAAAACTTTCTATGTAATACCCAGACCTGCAGCAGAATTTGAAGGATATTTTGATTATGTTAAATTACTGAAACTTTGGTATATGTTGCCCCCATGCAACCTAGATTTTCTTCACTAAAACACACTAGTACTAATTTTATTTTTACCATTTTGCATTCTGACACATAATCCTACAATGACAGACAATTGCAAATAACACATTAAGATTTCCAGGAGACTGTCTTGATCAACCATAATTATCCTCTAATACTAGATAATCTTTGAACCTTAATCTCTTTTTCAGGGTCTCAGAAATTGAGTTAACCTACCCAAATTGAAAGAATATTACATTCAGAGAAGGCAACGCACATGTTAATCTATGGCTTATAAATGTTTTAGAATAGTTCATAACCATTCCAATTAATGTAAGTTTTCTTTTTCTTTTGTCCAAGAAAGTCTGTAGTTGAGCTCGTTATTTTGCTGAGATGCTACAAGCATAATTTTCCCAGCCTACTTGTGCTCTGCAGCAAAAATGGGTCACTCCCTGGGAACTCTAAGCTGGACCCTTTTTACAGCTTTTGATATTAGCAATTGGCTATTCTCTGCTCCTGTGACAGTATGACAGGTTTATTCTGGGATGATAAATTGAATAGGTTGGTTCGTATTTCACACACAAACACCCGAAATGTAAAGGTTAGCAATCCATTTTTTGAGTGGAAGCTGCCTTTAAGAGAGCACATTTGTGCATTTTTGAGGGTACCTGGTGCTTTAGATCCCTTGGAGGACATTCTGAAATGGATGTCAGCACTTACTCTGTGAGCTCTTTGTGCATTTGTTGTTGTTTTTCAATCTGGATAGAAAGAAACAGAATTCAAGTAGGGTCTATTAGTCATTTCCAAAGAAAACTTTCTTTCTTCTTTTTTTCCCCAAAGTTAAATTGGCATTTCTCATCTTTTTATGTGGGTATGCAGGGGTAAATACTGTAAAGACATTCTTTGAAGAAGAATATGCTACCTACAATTGATCTGAACTATATAAAATTATCCTTAGAATCTCACTCTCTCCAATGCTGAAAGGCCATTTATTCCCAAGAAAGATCAGTTGACACAGACTTTTATCCCTCCAGGAGAAGCTAGCTTCACAACCCAAAGAGAGAATTGTTCAGGATCTGGAAAGATGAGTCCCATGGTTTCTTTTTATCCCTCCATTCCAACTTCTAACAGGGCTGGCTTCACATAGGAAAGAATATAAAAGGACACTTGATCTGGCTTTAGGTAAGAGGAATATTTTCACAGTTGTAAGATGAAGAAGGTAGGTGGGATTGAAAACACAGCCCTTTAATGTTTGGAAAATTATCTTGCCCTGAGTTTGGCCTTTGCAATGTTACCAGCATTTATCATCCTCTTTTATTTGATCTCAGTCTCTGTTCACCATGATCCAGCTCTATCCACTGTAGTAGTTAGGGTAATTCTTCCCTGAGAATATCCACGTCCTAATGCCAGAACCTGTAGATGTGTTTTGCGATGTTGAAAAAACAATTTGGTGAATGTAATTACATGAAGGTACTTGACTTAGGAAGATTTTTAAAGAGTATGTTTTGGACCTAATCTAATCACAAGTCTTTAAAGCTTACAGATCTTTTCCTAGTGATGATCATAGAGAGATGTGATTATGCAGAAAGAGACCCCTACAACATTGCTGCTTTTAAAACCAGATGTAGGGCCAGATATAGGCCTCCTGGAAGATGAGACAAGTTCTTTCCTAGAAGCTAGAGGACCTAGCACTGAGATCCTGATTTTAGCACAGTGAGACCTGTATCAGGTTCTGAACATAGAGAACTGTAAGATAATGAGATATCATACAATAATTGTATGATATTTTGTTACTTTAACAATAGAAAACTAATACAAGGTGGGAAAAGGCCTGTGGCAGACATGAAGAGCTCTTATTGTTCCAGCTTGAAGGTATTCTTTTAGGCTATTTTGATCATTTATATGAGGTGAGATTTTGGTTTGTCTTCTAAAGCCTGTATTTGTTTCTGTTTTCTCTGCTTCACTAGACTAACTTAGAATACAAAATTAAGCACGTGTGGGCTCTCAGCAATGATGTGTCATTATTCCGATGTCAGCACATTTAATCAGATAAGAAAAACAGCGGAATGGTTGGGTTGAACACCCAATTTTGGATAGCAAAGATCTCTCCAATTTTGGTTCTGACTATGATGATTTATATGTTATTTGGCCAGGCATGCAACTTTTCCACTTACTTCTCACCTGCACATTTCTAAAATGTATTTGCAATATTTTTATAGGATTAGAATGAGAATTTACTTTAATAAAGTCTCAGAATTCTTAGCAACTAATAATGCATATGGCTTTATGGTGATAGTGGTTGCCATCATTCAAGTCATTTCCTACACTTTAGCAAATGAAGAGAAAGTTTTTCATTAATCACAATTTTGAGGAGACAGTTCCTCCACAAGGGCTAGCGTGATCGTATACAAGTCCCTTAAATAATGCTGCTCATATGCTTAGAAATTTTTTTGAGCTTATATTCTTATTTCCCCTTGTATATTTTCTAGTTGTGATTTCTGAAGGACAAGAAAACACCAACTGTGTTTCACTTTGATCATATTTTAAATGATTGCCCAAGAAATTCCACCTCTTGATGAACCTCTAATTATTCAGGAGAATATTCCTTGCAATTAACTAGACCATGGACTATAGCCATAGTACTTGTAACAGTACATTAAATATGCCTTTCCTGGATATCTGTGGACAAATTGCCTAACTTCTCCTATGACTAGACAAATTTCAGACTCTTGATAATTCTGCTGACTTTAGTGCACATGGGTAATTTTTACAAGGGAAAAATCAGGCATATTATAGACTTTCAATTCAATTTCCGTCTTAAAATCATATTAACAGACTCTTTTGACAATCTCAGGATATAAATATATTGTAAAGTGGTTATCACTGTGGAGTGCAATGATTAGCAATGTTCGTAGCTAAAAAGGACAAAGCTATCAGTATGATAACAAGATTAGAGATCTGTACACTTACTCTTTTCTTTGTGGCAAGGCCCGTAAGATTTCTGTTCTCTCTCCTAATAATTAATTATATCTATCTCATACTGATTCTGAATTTTGGACTGAAAAACAATTAGACCTCTACTGGCAAGTCCAGTTGATATTATATATATATATATATAAATATATATATATATATACATATATATATATATATATATATGTTTCAGCAAACATACACAAAAAAAGGCAAGAAATCAAGTAATTGTTACTCAGCCTCCCCTTACTATATTAAAATTACAGATGATCAACTAATAAAGAGCAATTTTTATTTTGGATCCTAATTTTTAAATATTTATTTTCGGTGACAGCTAGTTCTGATTTGAAGCTTGTGGTAGAATGTCCTGGCAAAGGTGCCTTACAGAACAGAACTGCTCCCTTTATAGCCAGATGAGGAAAAAGGAAGAGAAATAGCATCCTGGTATTTATCAAGGACATGACCCTCATGACCTAGACTCCATCTCTCACAGATTCCATCACCTCCCAGCAGTATCACACTGGAAGCTAAATTTTCCCCACATGGCTTCATCACACTGACCATTCAGGGACAAATAAGATAGCAATTAAAGCATTTTTAAACTAGACATATGAGGAACTTTCCTTCTATTTTGAATTTTGGATAAGGAGAAAGTTTTCAAGCAAGAGCCAGAATGCTCTTTGGAGAAATGTATTGGAACAATGGGTTTACATATTAATGGAATAAATATGTGCTTCTGCAACAACAAAGATAGTTGGTATGCTAGAGCAAAGATCAGTAACTTGAATCTTCACAAAATCATTTAGAAAAATGTGATCTTGGAAATCTTCAAATAATGCATAAGATTCAGGCACCACATCACTGTATATGAAAATAGTCTCCCTTATGACAACCACAGGTTGGGAGAACATAATAATGCAATCTGCACTGAAGATTTTTATACAGCATAGAGCAGTTGTTTCATTTGATGTTTTGCTACTCTATGTAAAAATAGATATATTGCTTTTGAGAGTGAAAGATATATTTTAGTTTTGCTGCATTTAACCTTTAACTCTACAGTTAGCACAGTAGATTTAGAAATGATATAAATTAACTGGAATGAGTCAGTAGGAAGATAAAAGCACATTTACATTTGCAACTCATACACTTTCTCTTTGAAACCCTAGAATCAAAACAAAAATAGATCTCAATCAATTTAGCAGAGTTATTCACAATAACAGATTAAAAAATAAAAGAAAGCTACAGATTAATATCTTTATTGAACATTGTCAAAAATCCTGAATAAAATGTTAGCAAATTAAATCCAACACCAATGAAAACAGATAGCATTATATAGTACTTATACAACTTACATAATGTAAGTGTCTTAGCTGCTCTTCTTGCTGGGAGAAAACACTCAATGCCCAAAGTTAAAGAAGGTAAAGGTGGGGCTTGCCAGATAGCTCAGGGGACTAAAGCGCTGGCTTAGGCAGAGCACAGAGACCCGGGTTGGATCCCTGTTGTGCTGAGACAGTGATTAAGACTGAGTGTGGTGGTGTGTGCCTATACTCCCAGAAATTGGGAGGCTGACAAGAGGAGGGTCGCTACAAGTCCAATCTCTGTAGTGAAACCCTGTAGACTCTGTACTAAATACAAAAATAAGAAACAAAGAAAAAAGAAAAGAAGGGAAAGATTTATTTTTTAGCATACACTTTAGGGAGGTTTCAGTCCATAATCTGCTAGTTCTAAGCTAGGGTGTCATAGAACAGAATCTAGAGGAAGACAGCAGAGCAACAAGAGCCAAAGGGTGAGAGAACCCCTTTCCATCTTTTATATTATATGCAGTATACCTACCCTACGGCAGGTGTAACATTTATACCCCTATCTCAAGAACTAGATAATGATTAAGTCACAAACTCTAGATCCAGCTGTCTCCAAAAAGCTTGATCCATGACTACATAAGGCTTTAGGGGACATCCAGACAGAAGCATAACCTTCCACCCCTCGTCTCCAAAGACTCATGTATATCATTTATACAAAAGGCATTTAGTCCATCTTTAAAAGTTGTCAGAATCTTCATAATTTCAGCATTGCTGAAAACTCCATGTCTCAAGTCTCCTCCAGATGTAAGGCAGAATTTTGGCTGTGTTCTCCTGTACAAATGAAAACTTAAACAGTTCCAAAATTTAATGGCACAAGATAAACATTTTCATTTCAAAAGTTTCAAACAGGAAAATACAAAGCAAGCCCAAAATCCAGAAGGGCAAACATTAAGTCTTGGAGTTATATGTGAAGCATCTGAGGCAATTGGTCATAAACCGTAAGCTCCAAATTGCATGGGTAGTCATAGCTTCTGTGGCTTCTCCTTGCTCTGACTTTGCTACCACCTTACAGCTCTGCTTACATGAGCCATGAACTGTGTTTTCAAAACTGCTGGGATCTCCACTAAACTTCCGCAGTCACACTTATATTTTTACCCACTTCTCCCCCACCAGAACACAGCCTGGCCTCCCAGGCCTTCTGAAATCTGGGTGGAAGCCAGAATAAGCCCACAACTCTTGCATTCTGCATGTGACTAAAACTAGCAACGTATAGATGATGTGAAGGTCTTCTGCCAGCAAGAGTAGTAGCCAATCTGCCCTCTCTCTTAGCTGTGGGAGTTTAGTGCCTGGATCACTGAAGATTCTGAATCAAATTTTGAGGAGGAAATTCTTTCTGTTGCTTCCATGTTTGAATGTGGTATTCTGCAGCTTTCTCCAATCATCTTTTCTATTCTCCTTTTCCTTATCAGCAGTCAAAATCTCCTCTACTCTCTCTTTGCAGTTTACAGTTTTCCTGGACCTTCCTTTCTGGACAATTTACAATGTTTTAGATCATTCAGCTGAGCTTTCTGCTCTCGAGTGTATGATCTTTGACTTTGGGAGACTTTCAGACATAAACTATAAGAGTAGTTTTTCCATTTCTAACTCAGTTGACATAATGCAATACATAAACCATGAGTAAAACATGAATTGTTAATATATACAGTAAAAAGTAGTACATGACAAAACAACCACTCATGACATAAACTGTTATTCATGACATAGGATGATACTTTTGCTGACAAGTTTTATGGGACATAGTCTCTAGGTATTTACTGAAAAAGTATTCTGGATGTTTCTATATGAGTGTTCATTTTCATAGATTGATGGCTAACTAGAGAGATATTACATGGTAGGTTGGTCTCATCAATCCAGTCAGGTAGAGCTTACCAGAACAGTCTGAATTCCTTTGGCAAATCAGGAATTCTGCCAACCCCTTTGGCCTTAAATTGGAAAAATACCCTGGCCCACATGCTGAATCTATAGCCCAACAATCTACCTTTAGATTTTATAGTGACGTCTGTTCACAATTGTCATTGTATGATCAATTCCTTATGATATATATCAGTCCATCTCCCCTTCAAGCAAATTACAGCACGCACACACACACACACACACACACACACACACACACACACACACACTTCATTGACTTTGCCTCTCCAGAGAAAATGGTTACTATAGAAGGGAATATTTTTAAAGCAATAAGTACAGTGTGTTCAAAGCTGACAGCTAGCCTCCTAATGCTGAGACATAAAACACATTTTGGACGCTTTTTCCATAACTGGGCACAAGGTGACTGTGTTCTCTCTCATCATTCTTAGCCGATGCCATACTGAAGTCAAAGCTACTCCACTAGGTACAGAAAAATAAGCGCAAGTTACATAGATAGAGAAAGAAGATATAAAACATTTGTCTTTAATCGCCATGTTTTTGTAGAAAAATGTCAAAGGGCCTACAAAAACTGGTAGTCAAATTTGTTCTATAATTTTTAAGTTTAGCTTGAAGTATTACAAGTATAACTGCACATACTATATTTAAATCAATTTAAATATATTTGTCTCTTAATTTTTTTGTTTAATCGTTCACATTGACTCTTTCAAAACCCCCTCAAGCCTGTGGACCAGAAGTGTGTTCCTGCTGCCTGCAGTCACTCTCCGGTGCCCACTTATTCTCCTAATTGTGTGTTGCATTGCTCAGTCCTTCTGCTCCACTTTCCTTATTCTCTCCCCACCCAAGCCTCTGACATCCACTCTCAAGTCCTGCAAGACAAATACTGTTTTATATTTTATCAGTGCAGGCATGAGATCATCCACTCCTGGATGATTTAAGGCATCATACTGTTTTTCTGTGCCTGGGTTGTTTCACTTAACATAATTTCCACATTCATTCATGTGCCCCAAGTGATGTGATTTTATAGTTCTCTATGAACAAATAGCATTCCATTATGATAGGTACCCAAATTTCTGTATCATTTGTCATTTAGCAAACATGATCCAACAGCGAAACAATTAGAAGCTGCACTTTAACTAAATCAAAACTTTTGTCCATGAATATACTGCTGAGAAAATAAGAGACAACAAGTCACAGTCAGTAAAGACTATTTTAAAATTATATATCTGACAAAATTTTACATCCATAATGTTAAAAGAAATATTACAAGACAACAATAAAAAAAGCAATCTTTTTTTTTTCATTTGGTATCGCCAATGAAATGCAAGGGTTTGCGCATGTTAGATATGTGCTTTCTATTTAAATATGACCCAAAACAGAATCCAACTTCTTAAATAAGCAAGGCATGACATATACTCCTCAAAAAATGGTATAAAGAACACATAATTTTGAAAGTTTTGTCCTGAATGAATGCTAAAGGACTGTCAGTGTAGGCTTCTCGATTGTGAAAAGTTCATTACTGTGGTATAGGATGAAGATATTATGGGAGTCCTTGCATGTACAGGGTAAGAGATATATAAGAACACTCTAAATAAACTCTGTTCAACTTTCTTCTGATCCAAAAGATACACTAAAAAGCAAAGTCTATTTTTAAGGAAAAAAAATGCCTAGTTTGCTTGTCACTGGACTAGAGAAGCTAAAATTGAAAAAGAATGCAATAATGTTTTACACCTATTTGAATTGTTAGAATGCAAAAATAATTCCTACTGCCAATTGGTGGCCGCAATCCTGATCAACAGAGGTTTTCAGTCATTGCTAGCAGGGTGTGAAATGGTATGGCTGATGTTGGCATTAATTCACCATTTTCTTGCAAAGCTAAAATTGCCTTACCATATAATTTAATAACTGCAGCTTTCATTTATACACTGAAGTGATATAAAAGACTATGTATATTAAAAACTATATGATATTTGTCAGATTTATCTATAAGGACTAAAATTTAGAACAAACTATTAATAAGTTTATTCTAAACTGAGCATCAGAGAACTGATATTGACATATACTAGAATAAACTATCAAACCATATAATAATTGAAATAATACATATTGTATGAATTAAAAAGTATCTAGAAAATTGTAAGAATATCATCTAATTTCTATGGCATTTTGGAAAAAAGAAAACCATATAGCCAACAAATCAGTGCCTCTTAGGTCAGAGGGAGGGGATAGTTTAAATAGGTTTGACACACAGGATGTTTTTAATGAGTTACCCTTTTGTGCTGCACTCTACAATAAAATCATGGTAAATACAGGACAAATCCAATTGATAGAGCTCTATGAGGCAAGGTTAAATGTAAAGAAAGAAGTGTATTTCAGTGATCAGGGGACTGCAGAGCAAGTGAACACAGTGCCAGAGTATGCAGAATGTATGTAACAGTATTAAAAATGTATAGCATGACCTCAATGGAGAAAAGCATGATTAAGAGCGGCTTTGAGCAACTTGGCAAATTAATGAAAACTGTGAGAATAAAAGTCAAAGGTATGTGTGTATCAATAAATATCAGGTGTCACAGGTGATAAAATCATTTCTCAGTTAAGTAAACTGATGGTAGGTATGGGGGAGAGGTGGATATCAAATATGAATTTACATTCACCAGAATATATATTTTTTACTGTGTCATCCTAAAAGAAGCCACACCCTGAAGAACAACAATGATCCTACTACTTCCAAGATCTTAGCTCTCACTCGAATAAAACCTACTAGGGATCTTTGGAGAAAGATCTAATTACAGGGCTGAAACCAGAGCATGTATAAGTACAAAACGCACATGTGCAAACATACAAATCAAACAGGCTATGTCAAGGATACATAGCGACCAACCAAAAGATTTGCTTCTGGCCAAGGCTGGAGCAATATAAATAATAAAGTAAATAATATAGCATTATTTTTATAACTCAAAGTTAGTTGAAATTAAATGTCTAGACATGCATGTAAATATGTAACTGTATAAACAGAGTACAAATAAGCAAACCAGTTACAAGTGTCTTATATATTTCTCTCAAAGGAATAGCATAACTCTGTACCCTTACTTACAGCCTAGGCATAGTGACCTCATTCTGAAAAAAACAATATGAGGTACCAGGGACATAGCTCGGTGGTCTAAGGACCAGCCTGGCAAGACCACCCTGCTAAGATATGCCATGCAGGCCCTGCAACCCCAAGCGTACCATGCCAGCCACCAAAAACAGGTGTGGTGGTACATGCCTATAATCCCACTGCTGGGGAGGCTGAGCTGGAGGATCACTATCAGTCCCAGTGATGCAACGAGACCCTGTACCAAATAAATAAATAAATAAATAAATAAATAAATAAATAATTGATTTCAAACAAAAACAAAACAAGAATACAATATGAATGTACAGAGGGGGAAATAATCTGACTGTGGAGAAATGTGCCAACATTATCTCAGTTAGTTGATAGTGAAATTGATGATGAATGTGCTAAGTCAGCCTGCCCCAGTGGCACAGGCCAGGAATCGCCGCATTTGAGACCGCTTTAATGGCACACATGTCAAGGCCAGCCCCAATTACATACTGATTCCATGTCCCCATCCAAAAGAAAAAAAAAAAATAGGGGAAAATCATATTGGTAGCACATGCCTGCTATGATGCAGTGCTGCACGTCAGTAACTGCTACCTACCTGAAAGAAAAATGTTATATAAAGATAACGAAAAAACAGTCTACACATGCCTGAATGGTAATACTCAAACACTATACAGGTCCTCAAAGGCAGGGGTAGATTCAGAAACTATCACAACCAAGAGGAATCCTAGTACACAAGTATGTACAATGTGATTTCTTTGGCCGCAAAAAGATATTAAGATAAAATTAAGGAAATCTCAATAAATATGGACTTTAGCTAATTATGATAATGCACTAGTGTTATTTCACTGGTTAAGAAAAATATAACATACTAGGGCAAATAAAGAGGAGAAAAACTGAGTGTAGTATGCATACCTGCAATCCCAGAGACTGAAGCAGGAAGATGACCATGCTTCAGAGCAGTGTGAGCTATTCAGTGAAGAGTGAGTTAAGGAGTTAAAAGCTACACTGGTATATGTAGCATGACTCCATGTCCAAAAGGACAGAAGGAGGGAGGAGGGGGAAAGGGATGGAGGGGGAGACGGAAAGAAGAGAGGGAGAAGGAGAAGGAGAGAGGAAGAGAGAGAGACAGAGAAAGAGAGAGAGAGGAATGGGAGTCACCCATGTGAGGTATTTTATGGGTAAAATCAATTTGCTATACACTTGGAGAGGAAGTTGTGGTGTGGGATATTTTGTCATTGAACTATCATTCCAAATTTTTAAAGACATAAAACTATCCATTTTCTGGTTGTTTCGTTTTGTTTTGTTTTGCAGGAATTGAAACCATGGCCTTGCATATACTAGACAAACATTCTGCTACATGTCCAGCTCTATAAATAAAGATAATTTAAATTAAAAGCTTATTTTAAGCCATCATGGTGGCACACACCTCTACTCCCAGGCTGAGTTAGGAAAAACACCATTGAAGCCTGGGCTGAATCATGTGGTGACAGAGCCAGACCTTTTCTTAAAGCAAGAAGGGGCACGCTGAGTTCACAGTTCAGTGAAAAATCCCCAGATTCAATAACCAATACCACGTAGCAAAGCTTATTTTAAAAACAGGTCATTGTTTTCACCTATCATTTAATAACTATGTGTTGTCAATGTGCAGTAGCACAAGTATTCAGTGTTTAGAGTATAACTTTACTATATGGTAAAATTATATAATATTAGTAGAAATTTCCTTATCCCATACTTGAAATGCAGCAGATGAAAAGCAAAACAATACAAAACAAAATTGTTCTCTCTTTTTCGATCCCCCAATACATGTTATACATTTCAAAATACATCTATTTTTCTTGTCTTTAAAGAAGGCATTATCATTTTAAAGGAAATATATTTTCTTATATGTTGACATAATTTTAAAATAGTGGGTAGAAACTTGTAGAATGTCCCAGAGCATCAATATTGTCAGACTGAACTTCACCTGTTCTTATTTCATGATCACTTTTCTATGTTGTAATATAAACTGTTAATTATCTAATTTAAGTTACAAATTATCAAACTAGGCCATAACATTAAGTCTAGAATCAGGCTCTTAATTTGAAGCATACATCAGAAAGATTTAGGGACCTACTTTGGTTTGACTAAAACCAAAAAGAATACTAAGACATTACATGGGGCCAAAATATGTATCGACAACTTCAGCATAAGATTTGTAAAGACACAATTATGAGCATTACTTGGAGAATTATACTGCGTAAGACTATGGAATAATATTTCAGAAAAGGAGCAGTAATAAGGTATACTATAATAGTAGAATAATTATATTAGATAGGAATAATTTTGAACTGCCTAAGGTAATGCTGTCTACAAATTCATACCAGTCTAGAACTAATGTCATTTTTAAAACATAAACACTTAGTTTGTAGGAGTAAAACTCAAGGTTCAAAAAAATATCCTGGTGCCTAAAAATGCATCATTTTATTGTTAATTTTTTCTAACATTTGCTTTAACTAATTTTATTCAATTAAAACATGTGACATTTTCCATCCATGTCAGTCATACATAATAGAAAAGGCAAAAATACTTATAAAAGGACAAATAAATAAATAAATTGCATTTAAGAGTAGCCTTATTTTTAAGAAATAGTGTAGCAAATATCATCTGAATTATTTCTAACAGTTTTGAGTCATTTTTTGCTCCCTTTTCATTTTAAAGATAAATAAATGTACATACCCTGAGAAAAATTAGGATTCCCCAAATCTCGTTCTCCAACTGTTGATGGCAGTACTGCCTAGTGTCACATGCTGTGCTAGATAAGACAGTGCCAGCTGATCGATCCCAGTAGGGTTGCGCTAATGGGAAATGCATCTCCAGGTCTTCCTTTCATGACTTGGTAGAACACACAGTGTTTACTTGCCTAGGTGGTGACACCTGCATATTTGATATGGCTTTCAGGAGAGAAGTCTATTCCTAAAGATTAAGGTGTGCCTGAATTTATTCCCCAAATGGGTGTGTAGCAAGTTGACAAATGTGTGCCAGAAAACGTTCCCTCAGGCCTTTGTCCCCATTACTCTTTCTTCTGCCTACCAAAAAGTTGCTCTCGGTGCCAAAGCTCAGTTTGTTAAAGTAGAAATAATTTTTTCTCTCTATTTCACACTGCAAACACCTATCAAGCAGCCTAGCTTTTCAAATACTTAACTGATAGTCCCTTTTCTTCTGTACTTCTATATCCTACCCTCTGTTTTATACTGAAGTTTGAACCAAGGACTTTCTCACTGACCTACCTTTCCAGCTCTGTTGCTACTATTTTTTATTGGGATGTGTCTTGCTACATCATGAAGTTGACAAAGAGGGCCACAAATTTGCTATCCAAGGCAATCTTCTTGCTTCAGCATCCCTGTGTGTTTTGGTTACAGGCATGCATCTCACACCTGGTCTCAATATTTTAGTTTTAAACTTAAGATGATACCTTTTTTATGAACAGTTTTAGATTTATTACTTACAGTGAACTAACTTGGCCAGTATTTATAGAAGTCAGACAAAAGCAAGTCGAAAATGTGCTGCCATCACCTCATTAAGCTTAAACTGAAGAAAAATAAATGCACTTGTTGACAGAAACACTCTTTTTCTTATTATGGTGCTTGACTCTTCACACTTTTTTATTTGAAACATATTTAAATTGCAGCAAAATATCTAAGGCTGAAAATAAATGTTTCAAGACAATAGATTTACACTTGATTCAGAGTTGCACTTTATAATAAATGTGTGCCACTAGTCACAAAAAGAATAGAAAAATATTGATAGAATCGGAGTTATATTTAAGTAGTCACTTAGTGGGTCCATTATCCCAAATAACTGTTTTGATTTATTTCCTTTTTATTAGACTGGTCAAGTCAGGTGAAATAGTTGAACTGTTCCTAGTCTGCAAACAAGAAATGATGTCATTGACATATTGCAGATCACAAGTGTACAGTAAACAGCTGAAATTGGGTTTCATGAACTTTTCTCAAACTACAGAATTAAACATCCAAACAAAAGTGGTTTGAAAATCAAAGCAGTCAAGCACAAAATGTGTTTTGATTTTTAAGTGTGAGGTCCAAATATTTTTAGTTCAGCTCTAAACCTCTTCCAGTGTTTTCTTCCTAAAACCTTCTTTTTCCCCTGTGAGATCATATAGAACAATGTTTTGACATCTTAAGTCATTTCCATAACAACAGATTACAAAAAGCAGACAAGCAGTCAAACAAGCAAAATGGTTTCAATTTAGTAACTGTTCTGGATTGCTACGAAGACAGACTTGGAGTTGTGCTCTGCTTGTGAAGGGAGTAAAAACCAATCTTGCTTACTGGTGATAATCTCTAAAAGGAAAAGTCACTGCTGTGCAACTTCTAAATATAATCTCACCATGTGTTTTTTTTTTTTTAACTGTGATGCTGGGGGACACCCACTGAGG
The DNA here is from genome assembly GCA_004027025.1 of Myocastor coypus. NCBI lineage: Eukaryota > Metazoa > Chordata > Mammalia > Rodentia > Myocastoridae > Myocastor > Myocastor coypus. The sequence continues at coordinate 10,568 of PVJA010019345.1, read as the reverse complement.
ACCCCCCTCCTGTCCCTCTCTTGGACAGGAGCTTTCTTTCTCTCATCAATATGTTCTGCTCAAAGCCGGGCATGGTGGCTAACGCCTATAATCCCAGCACTCAGGAGGCTGAGGCAGGAGGATTGGTGCAAGTTTGAGACCAGCCTGGGCTACAAAAGTGAGCTCAAGGCCAGCCTCAACTGCATAGAGAGACCCTGTCTCAAAAACACACACACACACACACACAAAAAAAAAAAAAAAAACTGTGATGCTGCTACTTATGTTTTGGTACAGTCTAAAGTTCCTTTTAATGTTGTTCCTTCTTACCATTATATTCTTCTGTCATTTCGGTAAACTATCAATTGAGAAGTGAAAGTTAAATTATTAGCAATAACATGTCACTAACACTCAAAGAAAATGATGCCAATATTTTGTTTTCGGAATAATCATGGCCATAATAAAAGATAATCCATACCTGGGAGATTGCTCAACAGCATAAAAGCCTGCTTGGCAAGTATAAGGTCTTGAGTTCAATCTCTAATAAATAAGAAAGATAATGTGTTGAAATCAAACTAAGTTATGAGGGCCCGGCAGGATGGCTCAGTGGTCTAAAGTGCCTGCTTGGGAAAGCTTGGGCAGCTTCAGGGACCCCGGTTCGATCCCCGGCACCACATGCTGCGCCAGCCCTGCTCTCGAGGCAGGCTGAGCCGGCCATAAAAGTAAATAAATAAACAAACAAGAGTTCTGAAACAAGAAAAAATAAAATAAAATGTAAAAATAAAAGAAGAAAAAAAAACTAAGTTATATGCACAAGTTCTGCTAAAAGCTCAGTATAAGCAAAACAATAGGGAAAGTCCAGTCTTTGCTGAATTTATTAAACAATGGTTAGTTTACCTGCAATTGCATACATTTATTAAGCATGCAGGAAGTCTATGTTTTACCCCTACTAGGTACAAGAGTACAAGAAACTACCAAGACTCAAACATTATGCCATTTCACTTGTTTGACTATTTTCTGCTTTCTGAAATCTGTTGTTAAGGAAATATATATTGACATCACTCACTATAAACAAAATATTTAATTCCATTTGGGCCTGAGTCATGTTATGAATAGAATGGGAGGAATAATACCTATCTATAAGGTCACAAATCCTATGTTGTTAAACTCACAATTTGAAAAGCGCTAATTTGTAGCTTTTGTTAATCTCTTTGAACCAATAATTTCACTGTGGCCATTTGCAAGCTACTAGCACAGGCTCAGTTAAAAGGACTTGTGATACAGCCAGGCATGGTGGCTCACGCCTGTAATCCCAGCACTCGGGAGGCTGAGGCAGGAGGATTGGTGCGAGTTAGAGACCAGGCTGGGCTACAAAGTGAGCTCAAGGCCAGCCTCAACTGCATAGCGAGACCCTGTCTCAAAAAGACAAAAAAAAAAGGACTTGTGAATCAATGTTCAGGATCAGCTCTTCTGAGAGTACGACACTAAATCTTAAGTACTCAATATCATCATAGGCACTTCTTCACTAGCTCTTATTCTGATAATTTCAGGCAAATTCACCAGAATAAGCAGCCTACCTATTGCTGAGCCACTGAACAGCATAGCATATCTTGACAATAACTAGATTCTTACAGCATGCCGATTGTCTACGTTCTCATCACTGAGACATAATAACCAACACCAATACTGGCAACTAAAGAAAGGTTTACATTGGCATACAGGTTTCACTACTTAGTTAGCTGTCTCAAAGGCAGCACAGCACAGCATGACAGAGGGACATAGCAGAGGAAAGAGGCCTCATGGAATGGTGGACGGAAGAGGGAGTGATTAAAGGAGGAGCAGCGAAGAAGATAAACCCCTCCTGGCCACACACCCAGCTATCTGCTTCTTCTCAGGCTTTCTCTGCCACATCATATTCAGTTATATGTTCATCAGGATTAATTGGGTCATGAGCATCCTGCATTCTTGACCCAGCCACTTTCACAAAAATTCCAACTGTGAATACACATGTGGCTTGGAAGAACATCTAGGTTTTTGTTTTGGTTTCTTTTCTTTGTATTTAGGATAGGGTCTACAGGGTCTACGGATCTCACTACACAGATCAGACTCGTAGTGATTCTCCTGTTTTCAGACTCCCAAGTGCTTGGATTACAGATGCGTGCCACCATGCCTAGTCTCTATCGCCATCTCAGCACGCCCCACAGGCAGGGCTGGCACAGCACACCAGGAATCAAATCCTGGCCGCTGTGCTTTGCCTAAGCAGGTGCTCTAGTCTGCTGAGCTATCTGGCTGACCTAGGAACATCTAGGTTTTAAGCCCCTAAGACCTACGTACATATGAAATATTATTTGCCTTGGATACTTTTGGAACTTTAAATCCACCCATACCTAATTTCCTCTTTGGATATAGTGTATGCAGAGATTAAATAATGTTAGTATCAGTTGATGTTTCCAAGATAATGGTCTTGCATTATCAAGATTCATTGATTGAAATAATTACAATGGTGGAAGTGAAGTATCAGAATACTAAAGACAGTAGTTAATGACTCACTCGTTTTACTGTAAGTGTGCCAGGTGAGTGTTGTATACTAAATCAGCATGTTATCAAATTGTTTTGATTGACCAAGTTTATACCCAGTTCTTCATGAAGTAGAGTTTCATAATAGAGGAAAATGATATATAAATAAATATACATAGATAGAGTGCTCTTTTCTCCTCTTTATAGTGCTAGATAGATCATTTAATATGCCATTGAAGATAAAGTAAAATTTACCTGTCCCCAAAGTGTTGTTTTGTGCAGTAAATAAAGTTCATTGAACTATGTATCAAAAAATGAATGTTTATAACCTCTTGGTATACAGACAACTTTTTTTCAGAATGAAAAATGTGAGGTTATAAATTATAGATAAATACATTGTGAAATAAAACATAGAAGACCTCTCTCACACTAGAGGAAATTCTATTATATTTATTACCCTGATTGTGCTTTGGCAAGTATAATCTTTATGTTGTAGCTGGTGAGTCTTTCATGAGGAACTCAGCACTGAGTGTACATTAAGGATTTATTTAGTCATCTCTATTTTCTCTGGGGTAGGGGACTCATAAATATGGACTTTGCACACTTTCAATTACTTAGTGCACCATAGTTTTCAGCTGAGAAAAATAAAAGCCAACTCATATATTTTTAATTTCCATATGGTCTATTAAATCAGCTAAAAAGGACAATATTAGGAAATGAGTTGAAAAATGATGGATTATTTTTTATTTTGGTTTCATTTATAAAAGAATGTGAATGTAAGAGCTCATACATTTTTCATAAATAATTTCCATGTTTCATAAACACATCAAAAATAAGTTAAATATAAAAATAGGATATGCCTTTTAACATTTAGTCCTCTTCTTAGTTTTATTAGGCCAGGGTTAAATGTTCAGAAACTAGGTGATTACTAGGAGAAATATATCAAATGCCTAGTCTGGACTTTACAGCTAGCAAGCAAACAATCAAAAAAAAAAAAAAAAAAAAAAAAAAAAAAAAAAAAAAAAAAAAAAAAAAAAAAAAAAAAAAAAAAAAAAGGAAACAAAACAAACAAGCTCTACTGAGGGAATGTAAGCAAAAGACAATTCCAGGTTTCAAGGAGTGGCCAGTAAGGGAAGCAAATGAAAGAATGTGAAAGCTGGTGAGATAGTTCAGCGGACTGAGCACCTGATCAGGCAAGAACAGGAATGTGAGTTCATCCCCAGTACCACACGCCACACCCACCCTGCCCTTGGGTGCTCTGAGTCCCACAGAAACTGGGCATGGTGGCACATACCTTTAGTCCCAGTGCCAGGCAGGCTGAAAACAGGATGATCCCTACAAGTCTGAGCTATGCACCTACAATATTTGTTTTTTTTTTTTTTTTTTTTTTTTTTTTTTTTTTTTTTTTTTTTTTTTTTTTTTTTTTAATTTTATTTATTTATTTATTTGTTGTTTCAGGACCTTTGTTTGTTTATTCACTCATTTTTATGACCGGCTCAGCCCACCCTGAGGGCAGAGCTGGCGCAGCATGTGGTGCCAGGGATCGAACCGCGGTCCCTGGAGCCGCCCAAGCTTTTCCAAGCAGGCGCTTTAAACCACTGAGGCATCCCACCAGGCCCCTGCACCTACAATATTTGAATGAAAATGGAACACCTTTCTTTAACAAAACAAAACAAACAGGGGGGATATAAATGGAGGACCATTTTGTAGAGAGAAAAAAAATAGGATATACAGCTACTTTGTTAGTTCAATGAGAAGACTTGTACTAATAGTACTTAGCAAGATATCATGTCTGCATCTTGTGCTCTGAGTAACTACTATGCAGACAATGTTATGCAATGTATTAATTATTGTAGCTGTCCTATTAACCTGTTTTGAAACTGTCTCATTGCTATTTCTTCCAGGAAGTGTAAATTCTAGAAAGAAAGAAAGAAAAGAAAGAAAGAAAGAAAGAAAGAAAGAAAGAAAGAAAGAAAGAAAGAAAGAAAGAAAGAAAGAAAGAAAGAAAATTCTGAGGTACTTGAGACTCAAAAATGTTTGAGGTGATGGTTACCAGGCTAAAGAAATCAATACATAACTTAAATTGCAAGGTTCTAGTCACACATCACATGAAAAATTGAAAACCTACCTAACCTTTTCTGATTGCCTTTGGCTCTCAGAAGTCCTTCTTTCTCCAAGCTTGCTCACAAGCGGGGCATGGAACTCAGATGCCATAGAAGAAATGCAAGTAAGCTCATTGTTCACTTGAGTAAAATTGGTACAGAGTGTCTGTGGGAAGCAGTGAGCGCCTCCTTCCCCAATTATCATCATTCTCCCCATGTGGAAAAGCTTTCTTCCTCCTTGCCTGGAGCCTGTACTTCTAATGGAGTTTCCAGCAGTGTCAGACAGCAAGGCGTAATTCCATTACTCCGGGAACTATTCTTACATATTGATCCCTGCTGATATTTGTAATCCGGAAAAGGTACTTTGAATACAGATGAGGCTATATGATATGAATATAAATTTTATTTTGTATTCCTTGATTAAATTAAATTCTAACAAAACATCAAAATTTAATTTTAAAATATCAATCTCAAAGATAGATTTGGTGTAGTTACCATGTAGTTTTGATGGTGTTGCTCATACACACATACAAACTGTAATTGTCTCATGGCCTTCTTAATCCCTGGATAGAGTTATCTGATGAGAATTTTGAAAATTTAAACAGTTTAATCAGTATCAGGCTTTGCACAGTTTTGTTGAGTTTAGAGACTTAGCAGCCAAATTATATTTTCCTTTAATAAAATACGTTCTGTGAGAAATTTCTAAATGAGAAGAAAAGTACAGTTTTGATTATTAGTGTGTGTATGGCTTCAGAGTTTTATATATAAGTAAAAATGTCTAGATTTCTTTAATTATGTTCAGAACTGGGCTCTAAAATTTCTTTGCAACATAAAAAGCTTACCTGATGGGCAGGGAAAATTCTTGTCATTATCCTTCCTCCTTAAAAGTGTAAAGGCAAGTATACAATATTCCAAAGAAGCGAATTAATAAGGTTGTCCCAAAAAATTACCACTATGGCAAGCATGACTGTGGGTAAGACTTCAGAATTTGAAAATGCATTTCAGACATTATAACTGAATTCTTTTCTCAAATAACATATATCATTTTCTTTAGTTTATAGCATTTTATTTAACCTCAGTATTTTATATAACATTAGAGATCTTTGTAAGACATCCAGCTTCCAGAATCAGATAGTTTTAAGGAAGAATATTCATAATGAGTGAAGTCCACTTGTGTGTATTTCAGTTGCTACTACAAAGACACAAGCCTTGCTTGATATTATAAGCAAAAGAGTCTTGCTATTTTAATATCATTCTGGGGAAAATGTCATTTTTTGCAATATTTTAAATAAAGTAGCACAACAATATTTTGCAATGTTCTCCCATGTGCTATTATGTTTCATTTGATTATCTGAACTGTATTATACAGCCTCTAAACTTGTACCCTTAAGATTAAAATGGTTTCTTTAATTTGAAAAGGCAATAAACTAGAAGGCAGGGTGAAAATTTTCTCTGTTAAACTAAAATTTTCTATAATAGAATTATATAATATAAATAGATTGAACAATTGATTATTCATATATGATTTATATTTTTATACCACCAATTCTCAATGCTTATAGAATAGAAATATACTTTGAGAGAACTACAATTATATGCAGGACATTAATGAATATATGTAATATGGACTTTCATTAAAAAAATAAAAATAGGGCTGGGGAAATAGCTCAGCAGTCTAAGTGCCTACCTGGCAAAACACCACACGCATTACTGCCCTGGAAGCTCTGGGTATCCTATATCATGTATGTAAATAGATTAAATTGACCAAAAAGAAGCATAAGCTTAAAAAAAACAGACTTAACACTAGTAACACTATTCTAGTGTTCGCTGCCTACAACAAACCTAATGACTATATCATATTAAATATAGAAATCTAAAAGTTTTTCCTCTAATCAATAACAAAAAAGAATAGTCATAATCACAACTGTTGATCAATGCTGTGCTCGAAATATTAGACAGAAAAATTAGAAATGAGACAAAAATAAAAGAGAAAGAAAGAAAAAGGATATGCATGAGAAAGGAAGAAGATAAGTCATCACTATTTGCAGATGAGATGATCCTCCACATAGATGACCCCCAAAATTCTGTAAAAATATTCCTACACAAAATATGCCATTTAGTGGCATAGCATGATACAAAATTAATGCACATGAAAAATCAATAATGTCCCTATTCGTGACAATGGTCTCAATTTGAGAAAGAAATTAACAAAAAGATACATTTCACATTAACTTAGACAGAGTGTATAATTCCTGTATACTTAAATATTAACCTAAAAAAAGAGTTAAAATCCTCTAGAGTAAAAAATACAGTAGTATGAAAAAGAAGATTAAAGTGTACATACAATATTGAAAAATATCATCTATACTTGGCTTTGTAAAACAATGTCAAAATATCCAAACTTCCAGAACTCATGTAGAGATTCAAATCAATCTCAATCAACCAGAAATAATAGCATTCCTCACAAAATTCATATGAAACCAGAAGAGACCCAGGATAACAATAGTAATCCTGGACAACACAAGCAAAGCATGTTGCACCACAACACTGAACTTCAAATTATGTCACAAAGCTACAGTGATTAAAAGCAGCGTAGTACCAGCACAAAAACACATATGGTTCAATAGAACAAAACATAGTGTGTATGCAGAAACAACCTCAGAAACATTCAGTCATTTGATCCTTTATAAGGAGCTAAAAGCATGTTTAAACAAGGGTACCTTCTTTAGAAAATGCTATGGGGAAAGCTGGCTATACACATGCTGAACTTTGAATCTAAACCCATATGTCTACCCGTGTTCTAACCTTAAAGCAAAATGGGCCAATGACTGAAATAATAAAATAAAATCATCTGCTAGAATATAGCATAGGTGAAAGTCAATGACATAGGCACAAATACTTTATGAACACAAAATATCAATTCTCCAAGGGATGACAGCAACAATATGTCAATATCCAGCATAATATTAAAATGAAAGTAATAAATTTAAATTACATTATATGGTAAATTGACCTAACAGATGTGTACACATAGTCATGTTCAACTATTGCACAATATTTATTCATCTCATCAGCATAAGTTATACTCTCCCAAAAAAGATATTAGATAAGGTAAAGAATCATATTTGAGCAAATTTTTACAAATTGAAATTACATCGCCTATCTTCTCAGGCTACTAAAAATAAAAATAAAAATAAACAAAAAAACAACAATGGAAAATATATAGATAAATGGAAGTTAATCAATATGCTACCAAGTCACCAATGATAAATTAAAAGGGAAATAAACATATTGTTGGTATACAAGTGAATGAACAAAATGGCAAAATGTGTGCAGCAAACAAAAGTAGCACTATGAAATATATGGCAAATATATACACATCAAAAATACAAATTTAATTCAACCCAGTAACCAGGCATGGTGTGTGAGGTAGATCACTCAGGGCCCACCAGAAACTCATTAGGCTCGGCAACCAGAAATTCATTCAACCCAGAAACTAGGCCTGGCACGTGAGTAAGACCAACCTGGGCCCGCTAGAAACTCATTACCCAGCATCCAGGCCTGGCATGTGTGGTAGACAGCACTGGGCCTTCCAGAAACTCATTCAACTCAGCAACAAAGCCCAGCATGTGAGCAGAATTTCATCCATCACACAGTCCCAGTGTAGAAAACTGCAACAGAGCTCCCTGCAGACAGATGAGAGACAAGACCCCTCCAGTTGATCCAGGAACAGCAGGTTCACCTCCAAGGACCGTAGCAGGAAGAAATTGAGCTCAGAAGCTAGACCCAAGCTACACCCACCTGGACAACATTGAACTTGGTAGATCCAGATCTAATGCTAAGTTAAGAACTCTACCAGAGCTCCACACCAAAAATTAGAAGGCGGGGCTATACAAAATGACAAAGAGGAGGAGCAAAATACACTCTCAGGCCCGAACCCACCCAGATCAAATACAAGAGACAATAGCATACAAGAAATTGAAAATCACATGTCTGAAATCTCTGAAGAAATAGCATATGAAATAAACAACTACAGGAAGGTATAAAGGAAATCACATCAGAAATAATTTCTGAAGTAAAAAAAAAAAGAAATACTGCCTACAATAGGTGAAGCACTAATTAAAACAAGAGAATAGAAAAACAATAAAATCCTTGAATGAACAATATAGGAAATTAATAGAACATATGAAGCTGATTCAAAGTGCTATATAGGAACTTAAAACCTCAATCACAAGCTGGCCAACTATTTCAATGAAAGTGAAAATAGATTTTCAGACCTTAAAGATACCATTGCAGCTAGTGAAATGGTAAGAAAAGATCTCTTAGTAACAACTAGAATGTAAGAAAAAATAATTCAACATCTGTAAGATGATTCAAAGATGAACAACATAAGAGTAACAGGAATCAATGAGAAAGAAATCTGTACAAATGATATAAAAAGAATGTGGGCAGAAGTAATAGCAGAAAACTTCCCAAATATGGTGAAACAATTTGACATTCAGGTAACTGAAGCATGGAGAACTCCAAATAACATAAGCTCAATTAAACCCACACTCAGACATATAATAATCAAGATTCCAGAAATTCAGCCCAGTAACAATATACTAAAAGGCACTAGAGAAAAGAAACATCACATTTAAAGGAAAACTCATTAGAATAATGGCAAATTTCTCTTTAGAAATGATCAAGTCAAGAAGAGCAGGGAGCCATGTACTTCAAGTCACCCAAGAAAACAAATACTAGCCCAGGCTGCTATACCCTGCAAAACTCTCTTTGAAGTTCAGTGGAGAGGTGAAATACTTCCATGACAAAGAACAACTGAAGCATTTCATGATGACAAAGCCAACCCTGCACAGTTTATTAAAAGACGTTCTAGAGAGGGATCAAAATAAACCACAGGTCCATGAAGAAAAATGTAAAGAACTCACCAAATAAGGTAAACAATTGAACACAGGAGAAAAAGGGATATAAAAAAGCGGTCTTTCAATTATATCCGCTGAATATATCAGTATATTCTACAAATGGTTTTCTCTTGCACCCTATGGGTCATGATTCTTTCTGGGTCTATAGGGTGAGTATGAAAGAAATCACAGTAACTCAGTCCTGCCAGTAGAGACAACTGGACATCAACAAGCATCCTGGACATTGTATGTGTCCACGACATACTAGAACTTGGTGAAGTATCCTTTCCCCAAACCGTTAGAAATTCTGGTCATATATTTGCCATTCCCATATATATGTTATGTTTTATTCTTAGTAATTCTTTACTACCATGGAAACTACTTAATTTATATCTTTGCATATTTTAACCTATTTAAATACTATATGAGTACTCTGAATTGATTACAGATTTATTCATGTGATACACTGCATTCCGGCCTTTAAAAAAATAAACACAAATTTCAAATAAGCAACCTGAAATTATACTTTGGGAACTTAAAAAAATTCAGAAAAACTACATAAATTAGTTGAGGGGAAAAAAGGTAAAGCTTAGAGAAGAAATAGAGAAAAATTAGACTAAGGAAAAAGTACAAAAGATCAAAGATAAAATTGGTAACACCTTATCTAAACTAACCAAGAAACACAAGACTCAAATGAGTAAAGTCAAAGATAATAAAAGAGTCACTTCAACTTCAACTTCACAGAAGCATAAAATATTGTAAGGAATTACTCTAAGTGTAGTAACAACTTGGCAAACCGCAATGAAATTATGCATTCGTGAATACATAAATCCTACAAAATTTGAAAAAAAAAATCAAACAGAGAAAGGAGAATTCTACACAGACAAACAATGGGCTTGAAACAATAATTAAGAGCTTCCAAAAATGAAGTGTCTACTTCTACAACCTCTTTAAAGAAAGAAGAATTAATTACATTTCCTTCTTCTTCTTCTTCTTCTTCTTCTTCTTCTTCTTCTTCTTCTTCTTCTTCTTCTTCTTCTTCTTCTTCTTCTTCTTCTTCTTCTTCTTCTTC
>PVJA010019344.1:0-38452 GCA_004027025.1 Myocastor coypus | reverse complement strand
AAGTATATTCTTTTCTTTTTTTTTTTTTTTTCTAAGCAACATCAATAGGGAGGTGGGTCATGCCCACACACTGTACTCTGTAGAATGACTGTGAGGACAATATGCAATATGTCAACTTTCAAAGAAAAGAAAGGGGAAAAGAAAAAAAAATAATAATGTTGATTTAGAAGGTTAATGTTTAATTGTTTGATCAAGCTTATATACCTATATGTATTAATCTAAACTGATCTGATGATGAAAATATGTAATATAACTCGTGTTAAATTTAAACAATAAAAAAGGAAAACAAAAAAAAGAAATACTTATAAAAAAAAAATAATAATAACTTGCCCTTGATCACCCAGGGGAAAAGCTTAATTATGTAGCATAAAACCCAGAGCTAGATTAGTATGGTGAGCTATAAGAGGCTTAAATCAACAGCCTTCAACATTGCCAGTTTCACTGGCAACCCACTACCATTATGAAACATTGGACTATGTATACAACTACTTCCTCTTAGTTCAAAGAGAAGAAAATTTTTTTCTTTTTTTTCTCGACCAATATCAATTAGAAAATTTATCATGTCTACACCTTGTGCTCTGTATAACTTTTATGAGGACAACAATATGCAATGTGTAAATTGTTGTGAATGTATTAACATATTTTGAAAGTCTCATATTGTTATCTCTTATTAAAAGCAATAATAATGATTTTAAAAATCTTAAAAAAAGAAAACAAAACAAAAAAATCAAAAATCAGCAGTGGCAACAGAAGAGAACACCAGACTCTCTGAAGAGCACAGATGCTGCTGACAGCACTGTCCTGAGACTGGGGAGTCCCAGGGCAGATTAAAAGGCCCCAGTACCTCACTCAGTGCAGCAAAGCTGAGGACACCAAGGCCTCCAAGGGCTGCAGCACGAGACAGTCCTGGCCACTGAGGCCCTTGTGTGTGGAGACAAGGTGATCCTCCCTGTCCACAGTAAGTGCACTCAGTAAAGCAGAGTGGCCATGTGTGTGTCATCTGGGTCCAAGACACAGAAACTAGTCACCACACAATAGTTTTAAATTTACAGAAGCAAATTAAGTAAACAGGCTTAGTTTATACCTTGGTTGCTGGTAAAAGTATCCTTCACCATGGTGTCTGTCATGGCAGGGTGTGGAGCCCCTACCATCATCGTCAGTACTTTGCAGTGGTCCTTAAGATAAGCAATATGCCAGCAAGATGGCAAGGGGTTGCAGCAGCCACCATCCCAATGGGGGCGATGGAGCTCCACTGCAGGGGACGGAGGAATGAGCCTGCACAGTTCTCAAACACCTGCTTCCTGCTTGCCTTCCACACAGGTCACCGAGGAACTGATAGCACACATATGCAAGCACTGAAAACAGCCAAAGCAGCAAACTATGCCTTGAACGACCACTTCCTTGATTCCCCAAGCTCTATAATATTAACCAATTCTGACCCAGTTTAAGCAGTCTGATTTTTTTTTTTAAGGGAATAAAGAAGTAATAAAAAAAAATTAGAAATGACATAGAGTTTCATTAAAATGACAGGAATTCAACAATGGTTGTTATATTGCATGTTATTGCTTTCAAAATAGTTGCTCAGACAACCAGATGTATGTATGCAATACTGGCCAAATTAAAAAGAAAAAAAAAATTAAGCATTAACAGTTCTAGTCAACAGACCTATAGAAATCAGCAGTACAATTCTCCAAGCTGTCCTGTGTATATACAATGTTTACTATTTCTGCAATCCTGTTTCTAACGTTGAAAGATAATGTGACTAGCATATTTAGCAAATTATAAAGCTAGTTTTCTATAAACATCAAATCACACAACATAAATAAAAGTGTTTCAACTAAATATAAAACAATACTACGTTACGATTCTTCCCCAGGAATACAATCCTTATGATTAGAAGGGATTTGGATTTCATATTGGAGAATGTAAAGCATGAAGTGATAGAAGCACATGCTGAATGCGCGCTCACAACCACAAAACCCACTGTGTAGTTAGTTACACTCATGCTAAAGGGGAAGAAACCAAGCGACTCAGGGGCCAGAGATGTCTCCAAGGCCACCAGGACATAAGTGTAGAGCCAGAATTCAAAGCCAACCTGTCTGTCACTAAGAGCATGCTTTTTGCTGTAGACTATGTCACCTATCAATGTCTCAAGAGTTTTCTTTAAAAGGTGTGGGGCTCTTTTAAGAAAAGTAGAATCCCACACCTTTTCTCTATGCTCCCACGGCAAGAGGCACACCATGAAGGAGCTGCACTGTCACCCACTTCACGAGACCATGAATGACCTGAGAGCAAGAACCATGCATTGCATCATTCCCTTCCTGAGGTCCAGACCTGAGAGAGCCCTGGGTGTAAAGATCACCTCCGCACACAAGTAACACCATGCTGATGAGTCCCAGAAAGGTTTTAAAAGACACAGCACTTCAGGCCAAAAAGGACATCCAAGCTTCATGGTGTTAAATATCCCAACACCTTCTTTATCTTACCTCTGTTTCACCTACTCCTGGAAAGTTGGCTCTAAGTAAGCAACTAGCATCCTTCCACTCTGAGGCATGAGACAGCTGGGAAAAGGTCTTGCAGGCTACTTCATGCAGTTCTCACAATTATGACAGCCAAAGAGAGCAGTTAATGGCACTTACATTTTGCAAAAGAAGAAACTGAAGAAGTAACTAGTCCAAAGTTACAGAAAAGTGAGGAGGCAAATGGGTTGACAACCTAGATCTTCCAACTACAAATCTAGCAAACTCTCTTCCTTACATCATCTTAATTCATCTACTCAACAATCATTTCCAGACAAGAAGATCCAGCTGTACCCAAACCCAGAAAGGGACTGTATGGCCTGGACTCGAGACCTGTCACTCGTGTGGTCTTCTCACTGCTTGCTGGTGGCTGCTGCACTTCACGGTGTGCTACTCCATCTTCAGTGGGCAAATGTACCTTAGTTTTAGTGCTGTGTTGTGGTTTGTGTCTAGTTGTCCCCCCAAAGCCTCATGCAGTCATGGGGCGGGGACTTCTAGAGTTTGAGACTAACTCATGATCCACTGGGATTATGAGTCTTAGTACTGCTGGGATTATGGCTGTGGTCTGAGGTGGATATCCTGAGGCAGAGCCTGAATGTAATATAAGAGAGACAGAGAAACAGATTCTCTGTTGCCCTGGTTGGTTGGTTGCTTCTATTGCCTTGGTTGCTGTTCCACCACTATAAACTGCTGCTCTCTGCCATGTGCCAGTCTGCCTTGGAGCCAGCTGAATATGGACTGAAATCTCCATGAACTATGAGCTAAATAAATTTTACCTTTCTTCATTTTTGGGTGTCAGGTATTTTGCCCCAGCAACAAGAGAAGAGTAACTAAGATACTTCTCGCATTCATACAGACTTAACTGAACTTACGTAACCTGTGATCTGAGATATATCTGCCTGTAGAGGGCACAGTAGGAAGACTACTGTTTTTCATCTATTGATACCACTCTTTACCAGCTATGTCTCTTCTGGTGTATTCCTGAAAGAGTATAGCGACACAGCTCATAATAACTGCTATGGTTTGTGTCTAGCTGTCCACCAAAGCCTTATTCAGCCACTGGCACGGCTTCCACAGTTTGTGATTAATTCTTGAACCAAGGCTGGGATTATGAGTGTGAGTGCTTACACTTGCCCTGAGCAGATAATCTACATACAAATGTAAAGAGGGGAGAGAGGCTTGGAAACTATCTCAGCTGCTCCTCCCTTTGGCTCTCTACTGTTCATCAGGATAAGCTGCTGCCCTCTGCCATGTGCCACTCTGCCTTGGAGCCAGCCAAGTGTGGATGAAGCCTCCACTAGCTGTGAGCTAAACAAATCTTTCCTTCATTAATTTTGAGCATGGGGTTATTTTTCCCAGCAATGAGAAAAAAGTAACTAAGACAAGAAAACAGCCCTACATGCTATCAGGAGAAGAATGAACAAAGGAAACACGGTCATGTGGAATGTGTGGAGTACTACTCAGCCATCAAGAAAGATGAGTTTGTGTCATTTGTAGGAAAGCAGATACACCTTGTGCCCACTGTGCTAAGTAAAATAAAGCAGGAACAGGTTAAATACTGTGTGGTTTCTCTAATAACAGATAGGAAACAGGTGAAAGAAAGACAGTAAAAATGGGAAGAAGATGGGGGGTCAGAAGGGAAAGGAAGGGAAGGGACTTGCATGGGATCAAGATGCGCACAGGCCCCAGGCCCGCCACTGAGGGCAGCTGGTGAGCATCTCAAACACGGGCAGGTGGCTCGGAAGGGAAGGTTAGGAAGAGAGCTGTCAGCTGGCCTTGGCTTCTGCCTCAGGCTGGGGGCGTCTCTCTCCTCTTGGCAAGGGAGTCACTATGGCTATGTCACCACCTGCCTTTCTATCTTCAGAGTGGTCTTTTCCAAAGTAAAGTAATACAAACATTTCTTTTCCAAACCCTAACTTAACCTATTGGCTGTTAACAACTACTGTTAGTTTTTTAGTTCTTATGCAGAAATAATGTTCAGAAAAAGTCTTTCTAGAGGTATTTTAGCAATTATAACATGAGGGTCCTTACATCAGAAGAACTGCATCTTGACAACTGTAGTTATTTAATAAGAGGAAAAAACAGCAATCATAAACCTAAACCAACTTCTTTGGTGAATTTTAAACAATATTCATCTCCTACTACAAATTGCTCTATAATCTGGGACCTTAAATTTAAGAAAAAGTGTAGTGCAAGTTGCTTCCCTATAAGAACCATTCTGTTTATCTTCTGTGATAGCTTATTTTAGAAATAAGAACCTGGATACAAAGTATTAATTAAAAGTAATGAGTAATCACAAATATATTTATACATTTAGTAATAAGGCTAAATATATCCTCCTTAAAATAGCACTGCACATTTAAAAAGTAAACTGGAAAGTAATACTATTTAATGGTCAAGGATACATGAAATATTCAAAGCTCATCTTAAGTAACATTTTAGTATGGTTACACTAAAATATTAAATTCATTGCACAGATACAGATGTACTTCTCTGCTCAAGACCAATTAGGAATTGGGTTTTCTAGGAATCAATACAATAACAATTCTGTCCTAAGTCAAATGTAAGTAAAGGAACCACCTTCCACACTATCTTTAAGTTTTTAAACCCTTCAAAAACATGTAAAACGTCTGTTAGCAAAGTAAAGAACAGGTAGGGCATCCATGAATTCAGGATTGAAAAGACAATACAAAAAACAAGAAGTTACTTTTTCCAAGGTCACAAGGTTCCTAAGCAACCCAAAAATAGCAGGAGGGCGGAAACACAGGACGATGGACGGATGACTGGCAGTATCTGCCAATGAGAGCCTTTCCAGAGACTGTCGTTGTAAATGTTCCCCAAACAGGTACACAAATGAGCTGCTAGGGTTAAACTGAGTCAGGTAAGTTAGGCTGAAAACAGAAGTTTTACAATGCCAAGACACTGCACTGATAAACCCAAGTAAGCAAGTTTCCATTGTTCTGTCTGTGCATATTAGTTAAATAAAATGGTGAGAATTTGAAGAGCAGAATATCCACTGTTCAGAGCAGAAAGGAATTTTACTTGACCTATCTCAGGCTTGGGGCTACTCCAATTTACCCAGAAGATTTTTAATTATTTTTATTTTTTGTAAATAAAAAATTAACTCTATAGCATAATTTTAAAATTAACTGAGTTAGGCCAGAGATAATTATATAATGTATTCTATGGGAGGCAAAGATAAAGTTATTCCAATGAAATAGTATTTATAAGAACTTAACATTTGAATTACACAATAATAGAGCACAGGAACTATAAATAGTTAAAGGGGCTGGGGATTTGGCACAACAGTAGACGCTGGCCTAGCAAGCTGGAAGACATGGATTTGGTCCTTGATACCAATAATTATTATTAAACAATTGAAATATATTTCCTATTGCAAATCTTTTGTGGTAACTATTACAAAGACTAGCAGGAGTCGAGCTTGGCGGTGCACATCTGTAACTCTGGCACTCAGGAGGCTGAGGCAAGGCAGTCATTATGAGCTCAGGGCCAGCCCGGAGGATGCAGCAGGGGCCTGGCTCAACCTTGCAAGGAAATAAATAAAGACAAATGGGAGATAGATAAGTTTCAGCACCATAAGGCAAGAGTAACTGCTGGAAAGAAGAGTTTGTGTATGTGCAGGCTTTTTGTTTTGCAGGAAAGGCCTCCTTCCTGCGCATCTCGCATAGTTGCCTTCCAGAAGCACTGCTTCATGCTCACTGGTAGGGGCTGCACTCATTTTATGTGGAGCCTTTTGTGAAGTTTCCATCTCAATGAAACTCATGCAGGTAATTAGACATAGCTTTGTAGCAGGGTTATCAAACAACAGCCAAAGGATTAGGCAAGCAGTCTAAGCAAGCACAGGGTCTACAAAGCAGCACCAACATCTGCACCAAGCCAAGAACACAGGTTGCCTAACTCTTAGTCCAAAGTTGACTTCCTGCATGTAGATTCCCAAGGTGAATGTTCTTATCCGAAACTCACCCACAGCTTTTGGGTGAGCCAAGAGTTTAAAAAAGTACAAGAGCATGATGATAATAAGGAGTACTACCCTGGTCTTAGGTGAAAACAAAAAACAAGACAAAACAGTAGAAGCTAGTAGTAGAAAAAAAAAGGCCTAAGAGGTGAAACTAGAGGGTCTGTCTGTCTGTCTGTCTGTCTTTCTTTCTTTCTTTCTTTCTTTCTTTCTTTCTTTCTTTCTTTCTTTCTTTCTCTCGCCATCATTCCCAGAGTTTAAATCCCCCACCTACACATAGGAATGGTAAAGCAGCCATCTATGTGTATGGCGGAAGTCCCAACAACAGAGACAAGTTTCAGCCTCCTGTCAGGGGCTGTGTAAGTCAAAAAGGGAGCTCCGGGAATTAAGCAACAAAGGCATGAAAAGGCAGACTGCGCTGGATGGACACAAGTGTATACAGCACATACTGCTGTATATACATGAACTAATATATGTGTGTATTTTTCTAAACAAATCAAGAAGGACAAGAATGCAACACAACAAACACTAGACTAATTGTAGTTGATCTCGCTCTGTGGAAAGACTATGGCCAACCACAAAAATTGTATATTCACTTATGGAATCCGACTGAGACTGACCAATAAATGTCTCCCAAGAGTCTGAAGGGAGACTTTGGAAATGCTGATGGTCAGGTCACCAATACACAAAGATTATGACTTTTAACAAGGAGCGTCAAAGGCCACCCAAGCTGCAGTGGAGTACAAGGGTGAGGATGCAGAGTAGCACCTGTAGAGAATGGTGGGAAGGGCCCGGCAGGATGGCTCAGTGGTCTAAAGCGCCTGCTTGGGAAAGCTTGGGCGGCTTCAGGAACCGCGGTTTGATCCCCGGCACCACATGCTGCGCCAGCCCTGCCCTCTGGGCGGGCTGAGCCGGCCATAAAAATGAGTGAATAAACAAACAAAGGTTCTGAAACAAGAAAAAAAATAAGTAAAAAAATAAAAAATTCTTAAAAAAAAGAGAGAATGGTGGGAACTGGGACCAACTGGACCCAGACAGCAATGCTCTTTGTCTGGCACTAGGTGGGATGCTATGCAAGGGCGGTGGGCCCAGGCCAGTTTTCTGAAGTCTAGACAGGAGGGCAAAGGTCACCCAGGCGTGGAAGAGAGCAGCCTGGCGGGCCTGCATTACTGCAGAAAGAGAAAGAACACTAACAAAGTGGACACCCATGTGCCAGTGCAGTGTGACCAACAGGCAGCATCAGCAGCCTCCAGAGCTGTGTGCAGGGCAGGGATGCCAGGGGACCATGGGACCAAAGTGTGACCCCCCCCCCACTCCCTAGGGTGCTTGCCTGGGCCCTGAGCCCCCATAGTTACTGTGACTTAACACACAAGGGTGGCCACTGTCATCTCCACACAGAACATGGAGCTGACCCTGCGCACAGCTGAGTC
Source organism: Myocastor coypus (assembly GCA_004027025.1). NCBI lineage: Eukaryota > Metazoa > Chordata > Mammalia > Rodentia > Myocastoridae > Myocastor > Myocastor coypus. The sequence goes on along the minus strand of PVJA010019344.1, from coordinate 30,527 downwards.
TGGAAGCTTCGCATGTGAGAACCGTCTGCCAGGCTTTCAACGCTGTGAAGGGCCAAGTTCAGAGAGCCACGTAAGTGACGACCACCGGTGGGTGGTACCTATGATAACATCTATGCACATCCAGCACCCACACACTCGGGTTACCTCCCAGAAGAATCGGGAAACAAGTGGGTGCCATTCCATCAACCCGCGGTCTGTTCTCACAGACCCGCAGATTTCACTGGCTCTCGTGCAAACAACAAATCAGCTTCTAAAGCGCCGAAACATTTCCTTAAAGTCTGAAACATTTTAAAGAAACTAGTGAAACATGACCACATCTCTTTTCACAAGAATACTTTCAACAGTCAAGTCTAAATAGACAGCTGAGAGATTTAAATTTTTATCTTCTGTAGAGCTTATACTCCTGCAAACGTTTAACCAAAAGTTAAACCAAATAAAATAGGTTTGAAAATTTTTATTAGTTAATTGAAAAGACCAAATAAGGCAGTGCACAGGGGAGTTTTCAAAGATTTAGACCTGTGGGAAAAGCTGGGCTCAGTTCTGAGAACTTGCGACCCAAGTAGAACTGCCTCTGACCAGGCTTTAAGGACTGCTGTAAATGCAATACCCAGGAATAATCAAAGATGCAGTTAGTCGACTTAAACATGCAGTTGCCTGAACTGCGGGAACTAACTGCTAAGGAGCCCCTGTTCAACTGTATGACAATCAATTTTTTAGTTGGAAGAAATTTCATCAAGTTATGGTTCAGTTGCTGCTCAAGACTCAGAATTACACAGGAATTAAAACCTAGTGGCCACTCTATATTAAATAAAGCACATCTCTCAAAATTTTCCTTTTAACACTAATACACAACAGCGATATGAATAAAAATGCAATTAAAAATTTTTTTTGGAAAGCCATACTAAAACCCTACACCTCCCTGGAATTGTATCATAGTTTGCTTTATTAAAGCGTTCATTCCTGTGGATTCCCGTATCGTGTGCGTTTTCTTATGTGGCAGTTTCAGTTTAGGAAAAAGTTCCCATGTACCATTTTAAAGAGTGCTAAATATTTCTGCTCAGGGAAGAACGCCCCAACTTCCCAGGCTTCTCCCCACTTGTCCGCAGCTCCTGTCACATCCTCCAGCGGAGGGCAAGGTAACAGGTTCCCGGCTCCGGTTCGCGGGCGGGCGGGCGGCACAGTGGCACTAGCCAGGGACCGCGTCTCCTCCCGCAGCCCCGCGCGCGCCGCCCGGCTCTCCGCACCCCGCGGCGCAGCCTCCTCCGGGCACCGGGCGCGGCCGCTGCCGGCTGTCAAGGCCGGGCTCGCGCTGGTCGCGCCGCTCGCAGCTCCCGGGCGCCCGGCCGCGGCCTAGCGCCGCCCGCCGCCCCCGCTCACCTGCGCGGCCGCGGCGCCGCTCCCGCCGCCGGTCGCTCTCGTAGAAGCCGAGCGTCTCGGTGTGCTGAGGCGCCGGCGCGGGCCCCTGCCCTCCACCGCCGCCGCCACCGCCGCGGTCCGGCTGCTCCGCCTGCACGCCCGCGCCGCCTTCTCCCGGGGCGGCCGCGTCGCCGACGCCCGCCATGTTCCGCGCGCCGCCAACCGTCCCCGCCGAGGCCGCCGCCGCCTCCCTCCAGCCCGCCGCCCGGCCTCCGCCCGCGGCCGGCCCCCGCCCCGCCTCGCCCCGCCCCTCGCCCGAGCCCAGGCCGCCGCCGCCACCGCCGCCGTCCGCAGCTCGCCGGCCGGCGCGCGCCATTGGCGTCAGCGGCGTGTGAGAGGCCGCCGCCGCCGCCGCCGCCGCCACGGCTGCCGCCATTTTCTTCCTGCCGTCGCCGTGGCGGGCGCTGGCGGCGGACTCCGCCGCTCGGGGGGCTGCGCCGGCCTCCATGCGGACGGGTCGAGAGGCTGGGGACAGTGGGCGCCTCCTGCGGGGCTCGGGGCCGAGGACGTCGACGGCGGAGCCCGGGGGTGGCGGAGCCCGCTGCCCGCCTTGCGCTGGGAGCGCGGTCGCCCGCCCGGGGCCCCCGCTGCAGCCTCGGTGCCCAGAGTGCGTCGCCGCCGCCCGCCCGGTTTTGGTAGCGCGGCCGCGGCGGCTCGGGCCTGGCTCCAGCTGCCCGTCCCCCGCGAGCGCCGGCCCCGCGTGGCTGCTATCTTGGCTCCATCCCTCCTGCATATTTATGGTCGCTTGTCACTGTCACATTGCCTGGCCGGGGACAGTGTCCGAAGCATTTGGGCCAGGAAGAGACGCTCGGGGCTTGGGGGTGGGGGGATCACAACAAGTGGGGCGCGGGAGCTGCACGCGGCGGCGCGGCCACCCTGGCTCGAGTGTTGAGTGGTGTTGGGGACGGTGTCCCCGCGGTCACCTGCCTAGCGAGGAGCAGAGCCTGGGGTGAGCGCACCTGCTTAGGGGTCCTCGGAAGGGGCAGGGGGACTTCTGTCCCCACTTCTCACGTCATCGCCGCGCCTTCCAGCGAGGCGACAGTGGCATCTCATTCTCCTAAGCCAACTTTGGATTTCACCTGTGCTTTTGTAACCTTTTGATTAGCAAAAGCAAGACGAATTGTTCCCGGAACACTTAAGCTGCCTGGAAACTTCCTTACAAGTAAAAGTCCAGCGTTGATTCATTAGGGTTTTGCTGTCAGCGACCTGATCTCAGATTCTCAGCAAGTTTAAAATAGGGTGAGCTGCTTTGGAGAGCAGCCCTGCCTAGTGGTCTGGCAGTGGGGCAGGAGGCCCAGGAGAGGGGTCAGGATGGGTTTACAAAGCCTGGCAGGTAGGACCTGACCCTCACCTTGCCGGTGGATCAGAGGAGCCCAGCAGCTCACAGGGTTGCATCTCCCAGCTTTATTCCTGGGACCATCCCCCATATAATTGTTTGGGTGGAGTTATATTGGGTGAGCCAATTAAAAACATGCCCAGTTCAAATTTATATAGATTGTTTTATAGATTATGTAGATGACTGATGACCCTATGACCTCTAACGATTATCTCCTACTCAATTTATATCACTATCTTTTGTGAAAAATCATCCAATTATGTACGAATTGTGAAGAAGGAAGTGTTCTTTTATTGCTTGTTGATGTAAATTTTCATTTATTACCTCAATAAAGTGGCCAAATGCCTGCTGGAAAATGGACCTCTCATTTGGTACATCAGGCCTGGGAAAAGACATTGCGTTCCAAAAGCTGTATTTTCTTTCAAGTAAGCAATAGAGAAAGGACAGAAGTGATCATGTCCAGCCTGCCTCTGAAGTGTTCTGACCAGTAAGAGGAACACCGTGGAAGTGTGGGGCAGTTGAGGGACCTGCAGCTGCTTTGCAGTGAGGCCTTTCCTCTAGCGCTGCTCCACTTTATCTGATGTGAGATTGCACCGTCTCAAACTTGTACTGAAGTCAGCATACTCGGGTTGCTAAAACAAACATGAATGTAAATTTTCCTGTTGACATATTTCCTGTGAAAGTACTGCGTGGCTAATTACATGTATAGTTTATACAGAAATTTGATTTTGTTAATTGAACTACTAAAATTCACTCCAAGTTCAGGAAAGGATACCTTCAAATATATATTCCAAATCTCCAAAACATTGCTAGGACTGCAGCGGGGAAGATCACAAGTTTGAAGACAGCCAGGGCAATGTAGTGAGACCTGTATCAAAAAAAGAAAAAGATACAACTCAGAAAAACTAGCAAATCTCATCAGAAGGTAAATAGCCAAAATATTATGTTTTATATTATAAAATTAAGATACTGTGAAATTCATACCTCAGTGAAGTTCTGTATCATTTGTAATTTTTTTAATACTATTTTATACTCTTTAAAAATAAAAATTAAAAAAAATAAAGATATAAGCTTGGAGTTATAGCACTATCATTAAATAATAGGAATGTTTTAAAAATGTAGTAAATCTCTGTATTAATGAAAATTCAGGTAGTATTTTATAATAACTTTACTTCGACTGACAGCCTAAGACCAGGTTTGGGTGATAGCAAGCTCTGGTAGTTCAACTTCAGTGTAATTGTGCGAGCAGCAAACGGCATTGTACCCTTGACTGGTAAAAGAAGGGCTCTGTTGGTGTAAGATAAGGTTTTTGCACCAGGAATTGCATTCAGGACCTTCTCCTTGCTAGGCAGGTGCTGCGCTGCTGCGATACGTCCTCAGCCCCTGGAAAATAAGTTTAACTGATGAACATGATAAATATTGGATATGAGTTCAGAAACAGAAAGTTGAGAAGTCTGATGTGGTTGTGCATGTGGTTGTGATAACTTTAATTTCACTAATTCAAGATGAACAATTACAGGCTTGTTCTGTTTTTTTTTTGTGTATCGGGGAATTCAGAGCTTCCCAAAGTTACCATTACAGAGCGCGTAAACTTACAACCCGTGTGTGTCTAACCCCAATTGTTACCATCCAAACTTTCATAGAAAGATGAGTTTTACATTGGTGTTTTTCAGATTGAGACTGATCTGAGCAGTGAGACCCTGCACACATTGTGCTAAATACATAAATAAATATAAAGAAAGTACTTCTCAAATTTGAGTGCAGAGAATGGGAATGCAGTGACCACACTGCTAACAGCCAGTGGTGTGTGAGCCTGTATGCACCTTCTCTATGCTCTCAGCATTCACACTTTATGTTTCTACATTCTTTCTTCTCAGGAATAGCACAGCATGGTGCAGAGAGCACTGGTCTTACAGTTTTAGTTTATTTTTTTTAATTTTTTGATACAGGCCCTTGTGCAGAATGTACCAGGGATCGAACCTGAGTCCTTGTGCTTGCCAAGCAGATGCTTAGACTGCTGAGCTATCTCCAGGGCCCATTACAGTTTTAGTTCTCGAGAAAGATGTAGTCTTAACTACATACTTAACTGTGGCTCTGGAAAGATTTTCACGCTGGTCCTCAATGTCCTTTATTAGTAAATAATGCAATGTCTTTTCTATAACTGGAGTTAGAAAAAATGTTATTTTTTCTTTCCTATTTATATACCTTTGAATACTTTTATTTAAAACCAAGTAGATTTATTTTTTATTACATTTAATAAGAAATAACAATGTGACAGTTTCAAAACACATTAGTAGTACATTTCCAGTATTTGATGCAATGCATATTGTTGTCCTAGTAGTTATACAGAGCACAGGGTATAGACATGATAATTTTTCTAATTATTATTAGTACAAAACAACTTCTCATTGAACTAAGAGAAAGTAGTTGTATACATAATCCAATGCTCCACAATTACCGTGGGTTATTGGCAAAACTGACAATGCTGGAAGCTGTTGATTTAAGCCTTTTACAGCTCAGCATACTAATATAACTTTATGTTTTATGCCATGTGGTTAAACTTTTTTGCTGGGTGTTTAAGGGCAAGTTAAGCAAGACCTGTATAACAAAATATGGAACTTTTTTATCTCCCAAGGTCAGTCAGTCAAATCCCCTCAGGGTTTACTTTGAAACCATGTACAGTGCTTTGTAGAGCTGTCATCAGTGTCAGCCATCTGGCAGCCTGTGACTTTTGTTTTCTGAACCGTAAGAGACACATCTCTATTTCATAAACTATAGTTCTGAATTTCATTTACTCATCATTTCATTGACAAGGGGAAAAGTAAGTTGAGGTTTTAAAAAAATGTGAAATGCTTTGCCTGCAAAGGTTTTAGAGAAATAAAATACACTGCTGGGCCTGGCACAGCCTTTACACTGAATTTGTGAATGTGTTAGGTCTCTGGGCTTTGGTAATATCATTTTCTATCTTTGGCGGTCATCTTTACTTATGCTCATTATGTTTTGTCCTTTCTGGTCTCTGCTCTGTGGGCTTCTGATGGACGCCAGCTCAGTTTCTTTCACAGACTGAGTAATGTGCCTTTGGTCCTAATGTACCTGTTAGAACCTACCTAGAATAGTCAGGAGCAAAGTCTTTTTTCTAAAATCATTTCTCTGGCAGGAGACTATGTGAATGAAACCATTATAACTAAGATTTAATGAAAAGTATGGTTTGTTCCAAGGAATGTTTTATCAAAGGTATTCTGAATGTGTAAAGGTAAGTTCTGCTTATGGAGTAAGTGTATGGACCAAATCTTTGCTGTACTGGCTACTTGGACATTTTATTCACAATTAGATGTACGTATTTTGTGTTGGACTTTTTTAAGATTCTGGGAAATTCCAAAATCCTAATTCAAAGGACCTCAGTGATGACTTAGCAAGCTTCTAATTCCAGGTTTCTCTCTTAGAAAAGAAAGAACATTCTTTTCTTATCACAGAAGCAAAATAGATATCCACTTAAAACAATTTTAATCATTTACTTAATAAGCTATAATCTCAGATCTTCCAGTGCATTTATTACTAAGGGCCAAAAATTTCCCTTTATAATTCCAACTAGCAGAGGCTTTCAATTTAAAACTCAGGAAGTAGAAGGGAGCTTTTATGTGGCCATCAGCTCATGTTGCCCCTGGCCCTCCCAGATTTGGTCTCTCAGAATACTTTTTTTTTTTTTTTGTCTTTTTGAGACAGGGTCTCGCTATGCAGTTGAGGCTGGTCCTGCACTCACTTTTGTAGCCCAGGCTGGTCTCGAACTCGCACCAATCCTCCTGCCTCAGCCTCCCGAGTGCTGGGATTACAGGCGTGAGCCACCACGCCCGGCTTCTCAGAATACTTAATTACCTTGTTTTCTTAATCTCCAGTGATGAGTCACTACTTCTTTTGACTATCATAAAATAGCTGCTGATAATCAGAAGACTGCACGTGATGTTTTGAATTACTTTTTACCCTTTCCTAATGTTTCTTGTCTAACTTTCATGTATTGTGATAACTGAGTAATGTTTTGATTTACTTTCCGCCTTTAAGTTTTGAGCAGTGATCTTTTACATTTTGGTTTTACTCTCAATAGTTTTTTTTTTTTTTTCCGTCTTTTTGAGACAAGGTCTCGTTATGCAGTTGAGGCTGGCCTTGATCTCACTTCTGTAGCCCAGGCTGGTCTTGAACTCGCACTGATCCTCCTGCTTCAGCCTCCCGAGTGCTGGGATTACAGGCGTGTGCCACCACACCCAGCTCAATAGTTTGTTTTTTTTTTAATGAAAATGGTTTTCAAGGGTCGTCTGAGGCACTGATGGGGTGCACTCTGGTTCTTGCAGAAATTGAGCATTTAGGTGTCGTCACTCATGCGTGATCTGTTCTCTGTGACCCCAAATTGCTTCAAATACATAATAAACTTGTGGCTTCTCAAAATAATCCACTCAGTGTCTCCTTCCCAGCTTGAAACCAAATAAATTTATTTGATTTCAAGGTCTTAAATTTTTAAATTGCTCTTTTACATTTATCTGTTACGGTTCCCCCTTTTTAGTTTGTTTATTTGCAAAATACTTCTGTTGTTTCTGACTGTTTTCAGCTTGATACCAATTTTAAATACTAAAGAACTATTACCCATGCATTTTTCTTCTGGATGCTTGATGCTGTAACATAGGTATATACTATCATGGAGGAGAACACTACTGTGGTTAATTTTTCAGAAAGCAATAAGAAAATACCTATGTGGAAAATATTTATTTAGGTTTTTTGAGAAAGGGTCTCATTATGTAGTTCATGCTAACCATACACTGTGTAACCCAAACAGGCCTCAAACTCGGATTCTCCAGCCTCAGCCTTCTGGGTGCTGGCACAGCAAATATTTATTTTCCTGGAATAGTTTTATCCTTCTAATAATGCTTTGCCTAATCTGACAGCAATCCACATTCCTCTGAGACATGCCCACCAGTGACAGGTTTGACACTAATTCACAAATCAGTACTTAATTGCTAAGAAAACTGAAGCAAAATCAGAGAGGAATCATTAGCATCTCTTGACTTTTCCTCTCATTTTTCCTGCATTATATTTAGCTATATAACAACACTAATTATATAAGTAAAAGTTTGTTCCTAGTGCTACAGACCATTTTTAAATATTCCATTTTTATGTTTGTTACAGTGGTGGTATTTATGACCTAATGTGACTGTTTATATACTCCTTCTTAAGCTGGGTATGGTGGTGCACACCTGTAGTCCCAATATACTGGAAGACTGAGGCGGGAGAATTACGATTTCTAGCTCTGCTTCAGCAATGCAGTGAGGCCTCGTGCCATATAGCTCAGTGTAAAGACCCTGGGTTCAATCCCCAGTGCCCTAAAAATGCTAAATTTAATGCAGTTTCATTTTGTTTTTACAGCTTGATAAACACATAGTTTCTAGTTTATGTTAAGGTCTCTAGTAAAAATCACTCCCATAGTGAGTAACTAAAGGTACAAAAATAAAGTTGGTTTCATTGACTTAGGGCAACTTGTTGTTTTCTCCAAATCTGCTGTTTGTTTGTTTCCTTCTAGTATATTAATAATATACCATGGAGAAAGCCTAATTTATATAACTAGGTATCCTTACCAGTGTTTAGTGGACCCTGTCTGTTTTATGGGTAGCATAGCTAGCTTCTCTGAAAATAAGTGATTTTCTTTGCTTCAAGAGCATTTTTTCATAACTGTTCTGCTTTTTCTTTTTTTAGTATACTTGAAAAACACTGTGTTTTAAGACGGGCGGCATTGTTTAACCCTGAGGGATGCACGTGAAGGCCCAGGTGGATTCACCCAGGCAAGCGTTTGTTTTTCCTTAACAGCTGGTTTTCTTAAAGCACAGGCTGCCCTGCTTCTGTGTCCGAGTGAGCAGTGTTGCATATTAGGCTGTAGATGTCACCTCTGCTGATTGCCCTTGGCTAGAGGAGTTCTCCAGAGAGATGGTGAACTATCATGGGGACACTGCGAGCTTGCAAGCTAGGAGAGCTGGCTGGGTTCACGTGCCAGCCCTGTGCCAGGGGCCTCAGTTTTCTTACCTGTGTAGCAACAGGCAGCCTCAAGTGTCCTGAAATTTCCTGTTCTCTCATTACACAGGCTTGAGTTACTCCTTCACTTATTCTAGGTTGGCATCAAATGTTGACTTGGGATCCAGTTGTAGGTTTTCTTTATTCCTGATGGACTCCACTCCCCTATTCTCAGTTAAGATTCATCTTCAATTCCTTTATCCAACCACCAGATATTACTATTTCCTTTCCAGCCAACATGTCTTGACTGTCTTTTACGTGATAGGAGCTGTACAGAGCACTAGAGTAACAAAGATAAATGAGTTCTTCCTGTCCACAGTTCCATTACAGTGTGCTAAGTGCCACAGGAGAGGAATGAATGAAAGGGCATGATGACTCCAGGGAGAGACAGTAATCCTGCTTTAAGAGGAACCCTGGCATCACAAAGGAAGTGGCATTTGAGTGAGTCTGGAAAGATGTGTCTGCCATTGGCAGATGGGGTAAGGGGATGACCCCAATAGGCCCCTGGGCAGTGACAGCACGTGCACAGTGGGGGAGGTGGGAAGTTGTGAGGTGTTGGAGTAGAGCCTGAGGGCTCTTCCACTCTCCAGGGCAAGGGCCTGGGAAGCATGCTGTTCAGCAGGGCATTGGGAGACAGAGGGGGAGGAGTGATTATTAGACGGTACTTGTCAGTGCATGTCACAAGTTTAATTCTATTTATTTATTTATTTGGTACAGGGTCTCTCTACACAGCTCAGACACATAGTGACCCTTCTGTCAGCCTCCTCAATGGTGGGATTATAGGCATGTGCCACCATATCCAGGTTGCAGGGCTGGGAGGCCATATAGTACTGGGGACTGGACCTGGGTCCTTGTACTTGCCAGGCAGGTGCTTAGACCACTGAGCTATCTCCCCAACCCACACATCTAGTTCTTAGTTGTATGATGGGTTATTTTATAGCCAAACAAGACAATATTCAAAGGTTTATTCTACAAATTGTTATAATGAGACAATTTTCAAAAGAAAAAAGATGTTGGTAAAATTTCCTAACTGCATATTAGATTTTAATGTTGAAAATAAGATACAACACATTGCATGTTCCATAGATGCAGATTAAGGTTTGAATTGCTTTTACTTAACTATTACTGGTAGGGGTCCAAACAGTCTTTAATACATGAGTTGAAATGCTAAGTTATTCTTCATCTTGTGAAGAAGGTTGGGGTCATTGGCAACAGTTTAGCCCCCCCCCCCCCAGTCTTCAGCTATGTACATGTATTCTACGCATTTAACCTCAGAATTCCAAATCAAATCATTTCCATCTTTTAAGGATAAAATGGAATGATGGCTTGCTGAGGAAGCTGCTGTTTTGTAAACTTTAAAGCTCTATCTTATTTTGAATAGCTATAAGTGCCAGGAAATAGGCACTATTAAGTTTTATGCCCGAGTCTCGGCCTGCTCCCTGGGCAATCGTGGGGTGGGGGCAAGCGCTGCATGTCAACTTGGAATCAGCCTCTCTGTTTTGAGCCATTTCATTTAGACACTTATTTTAATGTAAGCATTTTTCTTTTACTTTGGCAATCAATGTGCAATTTTAATTAGCACTTGGAACACAGCAGAATACATTGGTGAGGCGCAAGACATGAAGAAGTCCGCTCCTAATGTTCCGCCTGGGGATTCTGGCTGCATCCAAAACCACTCTCAGAATAATGCGTGATGCTTCTGAGAAATCGTCATCCTTGCTGGCATTTATAGTTTTGTACATTTAATCATTTCAGTGTTCTGAAATGTCAAAATATTGACATTAGCAGTGTTGTCATCTATACTATACCCAGAATATTAATTTCTTGAGCTTATTCCAGTGCAGCAGTGGAAGTAGAAGAAAACCAAACTTACTTTCTATATCTGGCCAGGATTCTCTTACTAATTCTTTATGGTGGACCAAGCTTTTAAACCATAGCCTCCTCCTTTCCCATTAATGTCTTTTTTACCTTTACTTCCTGTCTTCATGGTCATTTACCCTGTGCACACCCAATGTCTGCTTGCCCACAACTGTGCTGTCTAGAATGATTTATACATGCATCTCGCCCCTCTGTTGACTCAGAATGCCAGACCTGTGGGGACCATGTCCCATCTCTGTGTTTTGGTTGCAGCAGTCAAAATGTGCAACACTGGAACAGAAAGAACATGCACTTCATGCTTGCCTTCTACCTTTACTTGCTTGCTCAGGGTACTGGCATAGATTGCTTAACTTCTTTGTGTTCCTTTAAATGAGACTGATAATACTTGTTATGCAGGATTGTTAAGATTAAGCTCCATCCATTAGTTCAACAAATAGAGGGAAAGTACTGTTACTCATTAGTAATCGCAGTATTACTGTATTTGGCACTAAGTATATAAAGTGAGTAAGGTGTGGCCTTGTCCTAAGGACTCTGTGCTTTATAATGAGATCGACAGACAATTGCAGTACAGTTCTTGATGGATAGGTAGGAGTCCACTAGCACAGGGATTGTCGGGGCTGAGGTGGAGGAGGAGGATTTGAGGGAGAAGGAGAAGCATGTGTGATGTCTTTGAGCCACAGAGCATGGCAAGTGCAAGATGTAGGAGGGAATAATGCCACTTAGATGGCGTGCCAGGCTTAGGTAAGTAAACATCATGGGGGGGGGGGACTTACTAGCCAGGACCAGGGCAGAGGGAAGCTGTGAAGGGCACAGACAGGGTCAAGTATGTGCTTCAAGAAAGTCTTTCCTCAGCATGGGCTGGAGCAGGTTGACAAGAGTCTAGGACAGAGTACAGACATTTAAATGCAGAGGCCTAAAATGGGGGTGGCCTGAGCAGTGGGTTGCAATGGAGATGGGGTAAACAGAACCTACCAGAAAAAGCAGGGTGTGACCAGATGTGGGGGAGAGGGAAAGACGGTAAGGACAGAGGAGGAAATTGGAGTGGAAGCTGTGGAGTTCTGATGTGGTGATGGTGCTATTCTTTGAGGTAGGAAAAGCAAGAGAAATCCTTTAGGATATAGTTGGATGCTACAGCTTGAATACCCCCTCCAAAAGTCAGGTTGAATTGCACATCTAAACTTTTATCAAATATTTTGATTGTTTAATCAACTTGTGGGCCATACTAATGTTTTATTATCTGCTTTTTTGGTTATCAGCTATATTTTACCCTTTTTTTTAAAAAAATCAAGTCTATTTCTCTGAGATGATTTTTGCCACATTGGAAATTACCAATGGTAGAAAAGCTAGCGTCTCATCTACAATAAATTTTGCTAATACAGTTTTGGATTTTGTTGATTTCATTTTGATCTTTAAGATCAAAATTGCTTCAGGAAGGCAGAATCAGATAACAAGAGTTGGCATATGGCTTGGCCAAAGGAAGATATCACAAAAATAGGTACATGTATCTAGATCTGAGGGTCTGCAGAGAAATCTAAGATGAAACACCCTTGAGAGCCTTGTCGTTTTTATGTGTATGACGCCCAACAGAATGTGTGATGTTTCCTAAGAAGACATACAGCAGAAGACAAGGACAAGCACCAGAATTCTGGTAAGAAATGGTCAGAGAAGGAGGAGTCCATGAGAGAGGTAGAGGATAACAAGATACCTCAAGAGTGCATTCGCATGGGAGTCCTGGAAGAAAGAGGAAGTGGTTACCGCCATCAGATGCTGCTGAGGGGGCACAGACGGCAGTGTGGCCTCTGGTTTAGCAATAACAACAATGACCTCATTGTCCCCAGTGGGGGAAAGAGTATCCAGCTGTAGGTACCCAAGAGGAAGCAGAGAAACAGAAGCAACCTACAGTGGTGGCATGGGGCTTTGAGCAGGAAAGCGTGCTGATTGGTTGCCTGATTTTTTTGTGGGTTTTATTTTTGTTGTTTGTTTTTAGGGACTAGGAATTGAACCAGTGGCCTTTCCATGAACTACCTCCCCAGTACTTTTTCTTTTTCAGTTTGAGGCCGAGTCTCCTTGAGTTGCTCAGTCCCTTGGGCAGCTGGGCTCAAGCTTGTGGCCTCATGCTTCAGTTTTGCAGAGTGTGGTTATGATAGGCATAATAGGGAAGAGGCCTGAGCGTGGTTGAGTGCCGAGCAAGGGGAGCATAGGGATAGGACTGAAGGAGCACAAGGAGACCCCAGTGCCTTCTGGTGGGTGGGGTGACACTGGCCCTGCTGCCTACAGCTTCATGCGCAGTGATTCCTTGGAACATAGGCACAGCAGAGTGAAGCTGTGGCTGGTGCGAGCCCTGTAATTGAGCTTCTTACTTGGTTCTGCATTGTCCTCAGATCCCGTATTGTGTAGCCCAGAGCTTTTCTCTGCACTGCTGCTGCTCCCTGGGGAATGAGTATTGAATATTGCTGTTTCTGAGGCAATTCTAATGTCATAAAATGCCCTTGCCTTCGGATCTGTTTTAACATCCTTATTCTCTAGCTGTAAGCTAGGGGCTTTGCTCATTACTGAGGCTTTAGGCCTCAGAGGTCAGAGTAAACAGAACACAACGAAGCAAAGCCAAATGGTCTGCAGGCCCTGACTGCTTACTATTCTCCCTTGTCCTGAAACTACAAGTCACAGCAAAACTTGATTGCTTCATAAATAATGGGTGGCAGCCAACACACACATCCTTTGTGTGTCCGTGCAGGGAGGGCTCACCAGATCATCCATCCGGGTCTTCACTTCAATGCCCGATGTCTGTTGGGCATTGTCAGCAGTAGTAAGGAGTGCAGGTGCCAGCACGAAGAATCCCAGCCCTAGCCCTCAGAGAGCTCCCAGCCTGCAGGTTAGTCACTGTCACAGTAGTGTGTAGAAGGTGGGTGCTTAGTCTAGTAAGCAGGGACAGTTTTTTTCTTTTCTAGTGGAAGTTATTAATAATCTTATAAGACCATTGAAGATATGAAACGTGCTCCTCCTATCTTAGTATAATTGTTTCGTCTGGCAGGTGACACAGCTCCAAAGGTTAACTCTGTTTTATGAGGCTGGATAGTTTACAGGGCTAGGATTTACCTTAAAGGAAACTTATGTCCTCATGTATCAGCCTTACACACTGCTTATTCCTTGGGATATTGAACAAAGGGCATTCTTTTGATTCCCTTTATGTTTTTAGCCAGCATTTCCCTTCTGTTCTGGCTCTGCTTTTGTTCTAGTTATTTTGTCTTCAGGACAAAATGCAGGACAATTTTGTTGGCTGTTCTTGACTCAAGCATGTTTGTTTGGCCTCTGCGGAACTGACCCTTGGTCTTGGCATGGCTCGTAGCATCTCCATTCTTCTGTAGCCAAGTACTGCCTTGGCTCCGGTACTGTCAACCCGAAGGTACAAGGGAGAGCCAGGGAACAGCCAGACATGCCATGGGTTAGCTTCCTTCTGCAAAGCCTTTATCTGCTTTGGGTTGAAGGGTATTTACTTAGGTTGAGAAAGAATCTAAGACATTGGGCATCAAGTTTAAACCTGACATTGATGTGAGTGATGTAGCCTACATTGAAATGCTCCATAAAGCACTGTTATCTGAATGTTGAAGTTCCAGTAGAGTAAACCATTGGAAAATGGAGAGTGGGAGAACTTCTCACACCTGCCCAGTGCTCTTTTTCCCTTTCACATGGTGTCCTTCAGTTCTTTGAATCTCATTCCCTGCCAGAAAATGAATGGGCAGAGGCTGTCCGCTCTGTGTTCCTGGTTGCTTCCTCACAGGCCCCTATCATGCCAAATGGGTCTCTTCCTGGGAGCACAGGCACATGCGGGTGGCAAGTGCAGCTCTGTGCCTAGGGCCTTGAGTCTGCCCCCTCTGCTGGAATGGTGTTCAGCCCAGCGTCTTTCCCATTTCTTCCTTGCCTTGAGAAGGGAGTGCAGGGATGAATGGACATGAGGCAGCTAGGTTTTTATTTTCTAGTCTCTGCTCCTATTCCCTGAGGCAAGCAGTGAGCTTACAGGTTTGTACAGGTTCAGATGGACTCACAGGTGGGAAAGAAGGAACCTAGATGAGTATCTTCAGATGGTAGCATGCCACTAGGGCAGAAGTGTTCGCCCAGAGGAGGGTCTTCCCTGAGTATCCAGAATAATCATGGTAAAAGTATTTTTATTAAGAAACACTGACTAATGAAAAAGACTCTTGGCAGGACTGAGGGGGAGGCTTGGAAACCAGTAGGGTGTGTGTGAGGAGTGCTGCCCCACCTAGCCGCTCCTGCTGTTGTCTGTCACTTGCTCTGGGTCACACCCTTCCTGAGTCACATGGCTTCCCTTTCTCTAGTCTTCCCTGCCGCTGTTCTTCACTTCAATGTGCCACATGTTTTCACCAGAAAAGATATGTGGGCAGGTGGAGTGGGCACTGGAAGGTTAGCGGACTGTAGGGTCAATTGGAGGGTCGTGCATCGTGGTTACACCTTGATTTGCCTTATCCCTGGGGATTTGTCTTTGTGCAACATCTCTTTTTAACTTCTGCATATGCTGTGTGCATTGCTTTTTAAATGTTAGTTTTATTAGGCTTTACTAACATGAATTGCAAATATCCGTTAACGGATAATGTACAAAAATAGTATCTATAATTAATTAGGCAGAATACTGGATTTGTGGCCATGTGACTAACGAACTTTGTATGTTCATACACTTGTGTCTAATCAATAAGACTGGCTGGCAGTAATCCGTGGGGACTTGGACATATCCCCAACCCTAACCAATGAGTCCTCTCCAACTATATATTTTTTTTTATCATCCTCAAGTCAAAGACAAATTCCTTCTCCATATTTTTAGCAATCAAGACAATGGTTTTCTCTTTCCCTCTGTTCTCCTCTCCCTCTCTTTTTCTGATTCTTCATTGCTTCTCATTTATGTTTTAAAAGTATTTGGGTAATATTTTCCTGATATAACAACATAAAATCCTTCTTTACCTGGACTACCAATATTATAATCTAAATATATTCTCTCAGACTATTTTGTAATCCCATCCTATAGTAATGTTTTACCTAAATTGAGTAATTGGAAGTGTTTCTTATGACCTCATTCTTGAGAAAGCTAAGGGCAATAGATTTGAGGCTTGCCCAAAGAAAATACGTCAAAATTTAACTTTAACCTTGAAAATAACAGTTTTTTCCCAAAACAGTGCATTGTATAAGAATTGTCTCCAAATTGGCTTGTTTACTGTAAAGACAAGTAACACCTAGTATTTAAATACGAAATATCTTCTCCATAAATCAGACCATTGAGTTTATTTGTTCATAAACTAACTCCTAAGAGAAGTCCAAGCCCTGATAACCCTCTCACTACATGTGTTTTCTGGGATTCTCTCTCTTTTCAGGGGATCGGTTCCTTCCAATGGCATTTTTTGAGGGATTTGAAGAGGCTATTAAGCATGTCTCTAAGACATTAGAAAAAGCTTTAGTGACAATGTGGCTTCTCTTTAAGCTCTACAAACTCAAGTCTCCCATTTTTTTTTTTTTTTTGTCTTTTTGAGACAGGGTCTCATTATGCAGTTCAAGCTGGCCTTGAGCTTCCTTCTGTAGCCCAGGCTGATTTTCAACTCACACCGATCCTCCTGCCTCAGCCTCCCAAGTGCTGGGATTACAGGTGTGAGCCACCACACCCAGCTCTCCCACTTTGCATATGAAGACTTTTAAGGTAGATGAGTTGAAAATATCCCACCCACTCAAAAGTTTAGGATGTGTACAGTTATTAGTTAAGGATTGTCAAAATTAAAAAGATCTAAAGGAATATATGCAAGCTTTTTCACAGTCAGATAATGTTATTTCTATAAATTTGGCTTCCAGGAACTTCCACTACAAGGAATGGCTTAGTTCTCTTTAGTTACTGTCTTTCCTTCTTTACTACATGGTGTCCTCTTGAGGCTTTAAGTGTTCTCCCAGCATTAGCTCAGACATCAGCCATCTGGATGAGGCACTTGCAGAACTTAGTCCCCTTGCTAGGTGATGGCCATATAGTTGCCAATGGCAGTGACAATATCCACCTATGCCCTCATGCAGCTACTGATGATGGCAACATCCACAGGGTGCTGTCCCAGTGACCATGTCCACTCCTCCAGGGTCATTGCTATCTTAATACTTTTCTTGTTTCTAAGACAAAGTGCCCACCCCGCAGAGTTAAAGGAGGGAAAGTTTATTTAGCCCACAGTTGGTAGAGGTTTCAGCCCATAATAGGCTGGCTCCAAGACAGGCTGGTTTGACAGAGGGCCACCACCAAAGAGAGACAGTTCATTACAGGTAGATCACAAAATGAACTGAGGGATATTAGCACATCTTTCGGCTCGTTTTACTAGGGTGTTACCAAACCAGTCAGTGGATGATTTGGTAATCACACCCTTAATCCTAGCATCACACACTCTGGATCCACCCCCACTTATGACAGCATGAGGCTTTGGCAGACATCTAGACACATCCATAACAGTGACTGAGTGTGGCATTGTTCTGTTAGGTCACATTCTCAGCTGGCCAGGAAGATAACCAAAGTGAGCAATTGTCAAAGCAAATTAAAATGGAGAGCAGCTTGAGAAATCCCTGAGCCAACTATGAAAATAACCATGGCCTTGCTTGAGTCACAAACATAAAAATAACTTAAATAGGACCATTGTTTATACTTATGTTACCAAAAAAACCAAGCTTGTTTCAGCCAGTCAAAAACAGCCAACTAATTGAAACTCATAAAAGTAGGGACTTTGGGGTGATGGGACAAAGCAGCAGTATAACTATAACCAATCAAGTATGTTCTTTATTTCCATATTCACGCTATGAAGGCTGGCTCTGCACCTGAGAGTGTAGCTCAGTGATAAGAGTGCTTACTTAGTATGGAATCCTTGAGGTCCTTAGCACCACTGACATGAATGCAACCAGTAGTAGCAGTCACAACAGTAAATGCAGCAATAATTAAACCCTATTCCTAGCACTTTGATGGAACCCCCAAACCTCTTTTGGTTTGGTGGGTCTAATGACTTATTAGTTGCTGTTTGCTCATATATGCTCTTCAAAATTTGTGTTGTATCTCAGCTTTTCTTCTTACACTTTCTTTTTATAAAAATGACTAGGAATTATGGGAGGAATACAGGAGATGAGAAAGAGAGAAAAAGAGGGAGCAGAAGAAGAGAGGAGAGGAGAGGAGAGAAGAAAGGAGAGAACAGAGACAGGAGAGAGAGACAGGCAAGTAGGCAGACAGATAAACTGGAGATAAAGTGAGTTAGAATAGAGTGATGCTTGATTTTTAAAATAATTCTCTTAAACAAGAACATTTTGGTGGAAGAAAACCTGGATGTTCTAGGGAATTAGCTTACAAACTCCCCAGGACTCTCGATCCCCTATGGCTTTTGTACCTAATAAGGCATTTTGAGATATACCCCATTCCAGCCCACAGTTGTTTAATTAAGGGGAGACCCAATCTGTTTTCATTCCCAATTTTGTCAGGAGTAGTCAGGCTATTGTAGGCTTAGGCAGGTGGGGCTTCATGAATGCTGGAAAGTCTGTCCAACACTCTTTTACTTTTTACTGACTCATTTTCAAAAGGCCAAGAGTCTCATTTATGGCTTATATTTCGATGTCCCATCAAACCTTCATGAGTTCATAGGTGGGGCTTTTGGGGCTGACTAAAGCATGGGTGTGAGATACTGTTTTAGTCCACTAATTGGTTTAGTACAGTTCTGGGTGTGGATGATATGGGTGTTGCCAACCAAGAAGCTTAGATGGGTGAAAGGGGAAGGAAGGTGTGCTGCCTCCTGCGGGCCCGTCATGAGCTGTTCTCCTGTGTCGTGCACTTTGCCTTGGAGCCAGCTGACTGTGGACTGAAACCTATGCAAACTGCGAGCTAAAACAAACCTTTCCTATGAACTTGTGGGTGTCAGATGCTTTGTGCCAGCAGCAAGAAGGCCACGTAGGCAACACCGGAGCCACCCAGGGAGAGGACTCCGTGACACTACTACTGCACAATCAACATCTGCACCAAGAACTTCCTTTAGAACAGACTCTGTCAAAGCAAAGGAGTGGGCCAGTGTAACGACAACACATGGAAGATGAGAGGGTGACCTGGCCCTGAGAAGGCAGGGAAGGTGGTGCGGCTTTGGACAATGGACAAGCTTGTGTCTCAGTCTCTACACGAACGCAGCTTGCCTCATTTTGGGGTATTCATCCCCGAAACTGCTGCTTCTCCGTCATTATTTTAAAATCTTCACCTGATTTGCTGAAACTGAAAACATAGTTTTTTTGCTTTGATCTTTGCCTCACCTGCAATCTCCTGGAAAGCACCATTGATTCTGTTCCCCCTTGTCTGTCACAGCTACACTGCCCAAGGGAAGCCCCAGAATATGTCTCCTGGAGATTTGAGAGTAGGGAGCAGAGAGCCTGTAGACACAGAAGCCAGAGCCTCTGGCTCATTGTTCTACACCTGGCAGGGCTGACTACCCGTGAAACTTAAGCTGCTGTGGCTCAGTTTCTTCCTGCCATTGGAGATACATGAATATATGTCATACTCAAAGTGAAGATTAAGTAAAAATGTGTAAAATACTTGGAAAGGTGGCAAGTATGCTCTAGCCACACACTGAGCAGCGTGTGTCATTTCAAAATCCTCCTGGGGGGTTTCTCTTCTGTCTCTTCTGCTCCGTGCATGGAGGATAGGCTGATCTTTACAGTACAAAGCACTTGGTGCAGCAACAGTTTGCATAGTGCTCTGGACCTTCTGCAGTAGATTCCAGACTCATCTTCTGCCACACCCCTGCAGACAGCCTGTGATTTCCAGGTCCTAGACCTGCCATCTGCATCCACAGCTGTGTGCTGCTGCGTGGGATTCCCCTCTCCTAGTAACCCACTTCTTTTTTTCCCCTCTGGGGCAGCCTCAGGATAGGTCAGGATGTGAGAGGCTGCTGTGATCCGTTCACGTGGGCAGGACATCAGAGGTCTCAGACACCAGCTTCCTGTCGTGGATCTCAATCTTCTTCACAACCATAGCAGACTGGTGTGGGTGAAGCTAGGGCTTTGGCGGCCCCCATAGGGTGAGCCCACCATTCCTGCACAGCCATTGGTAGTCTTCGTGTGGATGCTCAAGTCCTGCATCCCAGCCTCCCGCCTGTCTCCTCGCCCTCCAGTGGCTTTCAGTAGATGGCAATCTCGATGTCCAGGGCCAGCTTGACATTCATGAGCTCCTGGTACTCACACATCTGCTGGGCCATGTCCTGCCTGGCTTTCTGCAGGGCAGCCTCCAGCTGGGCCAGTGTGGCATTGCCATCCTTAATTGCCATCTCCCCATACTGCTCAGCATCAGCGACAGCAGCCTCCAAGGATGCCCTCTGCCATTGAGGACCTCAGTCTTCACCTGCAGGCAGCTGATGCTGTGGTTCATCTTAGAGACCTCAGACTTTGTGCGGCGGAGCTCATCCTTGTGCTTCCCAGCCAGAGTCTGCAACTCTTTATTTCATTTTAATTATTTACAAATACATATTTTGTTTATAACACATACCATGAACATATAATAACGTAACTAGATACGTGTCATTTAAATGTTCTCCCCAATGTTTTTTCCTTCTTTTTTCTTTTAATAAGAAATGACAGTATGACATTTTCAACATCAGTAGTACATTCCCAATAATTGATATAATGCATGTTGCTGTCCTCATAGTAGTTATACACAGCACAGGGTGTAGAAATTTCTGATCCTCTCCAGCACAGCTGAGGTGTCACAGGCTCAGCACAGACTCTGCTGACCCTCCTCCGCTCAATGCCATTATTTCCTGGCCTGTACTCCCGGGGCAGTCTGTATGTGCTCCCAAGTCAGCCCGCCCACCCACGTGGCAACCAGAATTGGCGTCTGTGCTATGCCAACTGTAATGCCTGCACATCTGGACTCCCAGAGATCCTCCTTGTGTTCACATCCTCCTGTACCCTCCCACATGGCACCTCAACGTAATCCCTAAAGGACAGAGTAAAATATGGCGTAGTTTGTGCATGACTGGTTGAGTTTGGGTCATTGTGAATCTGTGACAGTTGAATAGTTTGGTTCCTATTCTGTGTATCTCGGTTTTAAGATTTTTTTTTAAGTTAGTGGCAGTTCTACAAAGTTCTTTTTGTCCTTATGATGTCTGCTTCTCTCCTTGAGACACAGTTGAGAAAGAGAAGACTCAAAGCATAGTACAGAAATACATGTGATGTTTTCTTCTTTGGTTACAAAATCCTACATAGAGAAAAGGGCTGCATACTTGGAAGCTGATCACTGTTTTACTAATGTCATGCTGACAGTCAAATCTAAAGTGTTACCCTTCTGCGTTGATTATTATTCCCCTTCAGGAGCAAATATCTACTAATCTCTTCCTTCTATGAAGTGGTTTTGGCTGGGGGATAACATAGACTTGAAACTCTTTAGAAGAAGAATTGCATCAGATAAATGGTCTCTTTGGGAAAGGGTGTACTTTAAAATCTTGTGCCTGTCAGTCATTGGTCTTTGTCTTCTCTGAAGAGAATTGGTGAAGTATAATGTCCTGGATGGAGCAGCTCCACTGACGTTGAGATGCTCTCTCATGAAGAATAAAACCAATGGTACCCATGTCTTAGTTACTTTTCTTGTTGCTGAGACAAAATACCTGAGACCCACAAGTCAAAGGAGGCAAGATTTACTTCAGCTCACAGTTGATAGGGTCTATAGTCCATAACTGGTTGGTTCCAAGGCAGAGAGGCATGGTAAAGAGGCATCACAAAGGAGAAACAGTCCATGGTAGGGCGGACAGGAAGCAGCAACAAAGCAGCACCAGTAGCACCAGTAGCAGCAGCAGCAGCAGCAGCAGCAGCAGCAGCAGCAGCAGCCTGCCTCCCCTTTTATCCCATCCAGTCTATAAACTATTGATTGGTGCCACCCACAGCCAGGCTGGAGCTTCAATTTTCCATTATGCTAAACTCCTTTAGTTACCACACATCCTACATCCAAACACCTCCCAAAAGCCACACTTCTGAGAGCATGAGTCGTTGGCGGGACATCCAGATTCAGCCACGACAATCCATTGCATCCATCATCTGAGAGCAAATAAGTGGGGACAGAGAGTGCTCAGAGGACGCAACCTCGCCGGGGTGCCATGGAGACACTGACCTGGGAATGAGAAAAGTGTGATCACTGGTGTCTATGTGGCAAGATCCACACTCAGGAGAGGCAGGTGGCCACACTGTCCCAAGGCTTCTGGTATGGAGCTCAGGCATTAGGACTTTATTTATTTATTTATTTATTTATTTGTCTTTTTGAGACAGGGTCTTGCTATGCAGTTGAGGATGGCCTTGAGCTCACTTTTGTAGCCCAGGCTGGTCTCGAACTCGCGCCAATCCTCCTGCCTCAGCCTCCCGAGTGCTGGGATTACAGGCGTGAGCCACCACGCCCAGCTAGGCATTAGGACTTTAAAGAATGACAACCGGGATGTATAAAAACTGATGACATTAGAACTTGAAATAGTGAAGTAGTAAACAGGTTTTGGATGATCTACAGTCTACTTAATAGGTTCTACTAATATGATATTTGCATCTAGCAACAGTTTGCTATGCTGGTATGTCATGCTTTTCACTTATTCGTTTAGAATTTTCTCCTAGTTCTTTTTCTCTCATTAGTGAGACAAAATACCTGACACACCAAGTTAAGGAAGGAAAGGTTTATTACATAGTTTCTGGAGGAGTTAGTCCATAGCCACTTGGCCCCAAGGCATGGTGGCTTAGCAGACAGGCAACTCTTTATGGCAATAGAACACAGAAAGAGCAACAAGAGCAAAAAGGGAAGGAATAAGTCTATTTTCCTCCCTTACACTATATCTAGGCTATTGACCCTAGGATGGGCTTTTTGCACCCACATCATCTGGTGCCCTCCTCTTCTGGAACAGGCTTAGGCTGTTTACAAAGTGAGGTTCCTGGTCCCTTGCTGAATCACTTTGTTAAGCATCTAAACTTCTCAAGTTGACACCATGTATCAACCATTATACACACATAAACAAGATGATTGCTGTCTCAGTTACTTTTCTCTTGTTGCTGGAAGAAAATACCAACACCCACAATTAAGGAGAAAAAGTTTATTTAGCTCACAGTTTGTGGAGGTTTCAGTCTATACTCAGCTGCCTCCAAGGCAGAGTGGCACATGGCAGAAGGCAGCAGTTCATGGTGGCAGAAAACAGCAAAGAGCAATGGCAAAAGGGAAGAGCATTTACAGGGACAAGCCACTCTCCTCTCCTTATATTGCTCCAGGCTGGGTGTAGCACTCACACCCATAATCCCAGCAGTACCCAGACCCATAATCCTAGCCTTGGGTCATAAATTAATCACAAACTCCAGAACCATGGCCCAGTGACTGCATGAGGTTTTTGGGGAGAAGCACAAACCTTACCCATTCTGAAAAGGAAACAGAAGTTGTCTTAGCTGGGAGGTGTGGAGAAGGCACTTATTGATGGCTGTATTCCCTGAAAACCAAGGCAAAAGAGGGCACTGAGTTGCAAGATTTTTATTATTTGAAAAACCTTCTATAGTATAAAGAAGGACCCCAAGGTTTCTTACCTTTCCCAACAGTCTCAAACCAAATGTCACATAATCTCAAATCAACTTGTTGCCTAAGTTGGATTGCACTGTGTCAAGCTTGACAGCTTTCACTTAGGACTCTTTGGCTCCTCTAGAACTTCTGGAGCCCGCGGGTGTCTTTAAGTAAGTTCTTTGCTTTAGCTCAGACTTTGAAGACTGCCATGGCCTCCGAAGGCTGAAAGGACTTGACATCCATGTGGCTGGTGTTTTTGCTTTTACATATTTAAAGCTCAATAGTAATACCATACCTTGCGAGTTGTGGGGATGTCTGTGACACCTTATGCTAGCCAATACACTGTGTCAGCTTGAGAAATTTAGTAGTTTAATTAAGTGACTCAGCAGAGAGCCAGGGTTCTTACTTTGAGTACATTCTTATCCTGTGCAAGAGGAGGGCATGGACATAATGTGCTTTTACACACCCTCCCTAGGGGGCGGAGGGCCCTCCCTAGGGTGATGCAGCATTTAAAGGATATATAAAGGCACTGCAGGAAGGATGGTTGGTGGTGCCTCCTCCAAGGAGCTCCAGTCCTCTCAGACAGTATGGAAGGAAGAGAAGTTTGTTAACCACCACAGCTACTGCTTCCCCATTTGATCTTTTTGTTTTCCCACTGCCATAAACTGCTGCCCTCTGCCACGTGCCAGTCTGCCTTGCAGTCAGTGGAGTATGGACTGAAACCTCCACCAACCGAGCTAAACAAATCTTTTCTTTCCTAATTTTGGGCGTTGGGTATTTTGTCCCAGCAATGAGAGAAAAGGAGCTAAGACACACCTGCTAGGATTTTCACTGCCATCAGGGAGGTCACCCTTATTTTCCCAAAGTTTCCTCCCCTCTGCTTCAAAGGAAATTCTCATCTTGGCAGTCACTGTCTTTTGGAAGCTGGGATAAGCTCTTCCATAAGTACTGTTGTCCATGGGGAAAGGAGTTGAATGTGCCAAGTGTGGAAACCTTGTCCCTAAAGTATTGATAGACCCTAGGAACTAGAGACAGAGATGCCTGAGTGTGAGCAAGGTCTAGAGATGCAGGATGCTTGCAGCAGCTCCTGGAATTGGCCTCTGGCAGCTCTACACTTACCAGCTTCTCCTCTTCCTTCTGAAAAAGTCTGGCATAAACTATAATAAACTCACTGAAGTTCACTTGGATTGTGGCTAGGGTTAGAGAAGTTTCTGATTTCAGTGCTACTGACCCCAGGCAATGATCTGTTAGGACATGAAATTGCAATAGCAATATTCAGGGCTATTCCCAGAAAAAGGAATTTTCTAAGCAGAGGTATCCAGCTATAAAATGTGTGCATATTCATAGTGACTTGCACTTTACATAAATCTGACTACTGTCATGTAATGGTGTGGATCATGAGGTATACATTTTTATTAAGAGGTGAATGCATCATGTCATATTGCAGCAGCATTCCTTATAAAAAGAATTGAGCTGGGCATAGTGGTGCATGCCTGTTATCCTAGCACTGGAAGGCTGATGCAGGAGGATCACCATGAATTCAAGACCACTCTGGGCTAGGTAAGTTAGTTCAAGGCCACCTGCACTTGATAGCGAGGCATTGTCTCAAAAACATATAGCAAAAAGCATTCAGTCATGTCTTGACTTTGAAAATGGAATACAATTAATTGTTTTTTTAATCCTGTGATTTAGCAAGGGCTTCTTCTCAGCTTGCAGAAGCTTGGTGAGGGAGTGGATATGTTTATATAAGTGTCTTAAAAGGCTTCAGAAAGGCTCTTTCTACTAAAATTAGGAAAGCCTGCTACAGTAGGCTGTCATGGCCCAAACCCAAATGCAATGACACAAGAGAACTGAAGTCCCCAGGGAAAGGGGAGCCTGGTAGTGGCCCGAGTGCCACACAACAATCCAACCCCAGGCAAGAGAGATTGATTTGGTCACCATAAGCATGAGTTCAACATCAGGCTAAGATTTGTCAGCCAGATGCAAGAAGCCATGTTGCCTCTGGCAGGAAAGCTTCTCCATAACACTTCAAGGGTCTCCTGAGGTGGTAAGCAGGGCAACACTTTCATTTGGGCATTCGAGAATTCACCCTGGTGACTTGTGTGGAATGTTTAAGAAGAACAAGAAGAGACTAGGTAGCCAGTATCATGGGCCACAGAAGGGGAAAGGAGTCAGCAGAGAAGACAAACATGAAGTGGAGTCGTCAAAATTAGGTAATTGATTGACTCTGGGAGAAGCAGTTAATTTGTTTGCTATTTACGCTGTTTGTTTCTGTCATGAATAGCAAGGATTGCACTAAGTGGCCAATTATTCCCTTCCTGATTCCACTTGTTTCAGCTGTTGGTCTTGAAAAGGAAAATTATGAAGATGGAGCTTTGATTAACTTCACTTAGTCTCATAATAACTGTGGTTGTCATCCCCAGTTTATTGAGTGGAGTCATTGTTTTAATTTGCATAAGTGGTTTTTGGATATGCAAAGATCCAATTATACTAAAAGCCAGATACCAATTGGTATGGAAAAAAATCTAGATATGGCCCTGACATTAAAGAGAGAAAATGGATGACTCAAGAGTTTGCCAAGATGTCCATTGAGTTAATTCTTTCTGCCAAAGAACTATCGGAGGGGACATAAAGAAAGAAATACAAATGGTCCTAGCTCAATGGTACTTTGGCAGATTATAAGATTGGGGACAAGGAGGGCGTTTCTTATGACTTTTTAATAAACATGCTTAAAATTGGAGAAATCAACGTTTTAAAATTGATGAAACAACAACAACCATCACTACTTAAAACAAAGACATAGTATCTGTGTGTTTATGGCAAAAACGGAAAAGCATCCTCATCCATAGTGTCCCACTTGCCACGCTCCAGATAGGGATGAGCAGTATTTGGCATGAATTCTTCCAGTCAAATGTATCCTTGAGCTGTTCTACTCCTTACATAGAATCTGTGTCATCAAGGTGACCCTGAGCCTATGGCCCTGTCCACTTGATGATTCTGTTCCAAGCTTCCTCATTGGCTAGGACTGTTTCTGCCAAGACACAGGGTCATACCGAGGCAGCTGATGGGGCAGTGTGAGAGTCAAGCCAGAATGCTAGGAGAACGGGGAAGTCAGGGTGGACAGATGACACAGGCTATGCGGGACAAGGGGATGGACTTGGGGACAAGGTTTGCAGCCCACACTCCCTGCTTTTACCTTCTCCCCTTAACACAAGTCAGTCTCACCTCTTGCTGTTGAATTCCCTCACCTTTTCCTACATCATCTGCCCAAAGTTCAGCAAAGGAGCATTTGGTCTTGCCGTATGATGGCTCCTTTCTGTTTTATTCTCTTTGACTTCTCTGGAGGAGGGTCAAGCGCACCCTCTGGTCTTCCATATTCTGCTACTCTCCAGCTATGTCCCATTTGCATGTCAAACTCAGCACTTCTACAGCTGACCTTGTCTTCTTCACCATGAAATTGCTTAGCAAAGGGCTGTAGAAAACTTTCTTGATCTGTCCCTGTTCTATTTGCCTACTCTCATCTCTATCCTCTTTCCTGAAGGCACCTTCTTTGCAAGTATATCTGCCTGTCTGCAGCTACTGGAATGTGTCACTCTCCTCGGTGTTTCTATCTTGTTGAGAACCATTCTCTTCACCTTCCTGACACACCCTTGTCCTTGTACCTTTTCCTTTGCCCTCCTCCACCCTCTTCCCAGAGAGCCCTTCTTCAACATTCCACATTTTCTGGAGTGTCACTGTGATAGTTAGGCTGGACTTATTGGCTTGGGAGAGATAACAGGGGTTGATGGAGCACAGTTCTGGACAGGTCATGGGGTGCAGTCTTGGGTCCCTATAACTGGTCCCCGGCATGTTCAACAGTGCTCTTGGATTCTTTTTTCTTTCTTTTTTTTGAAGGGGGTCACATTATGTGAGTTCAGTATTTGGTGACTGAACCCAGGATGTGTCACGATTCCCAGCCCTGTCCTTGTGTTTTGATGATGGAGAAGTGTCTTATTTTTCTTACTGCTAAAACAAAGAATTCGATACCCAAAGTCAAAAGAGGAAAAAGGTTTACTTAGCTCACAGTATGTAGATGTTTTAGTCCATAGCCACTATCTTCAGAAGAGTGTGCCATGGCAGAGGGGCCTCATACAGCAGAACAACAGGAGTAAGCAAGCAGTCTCAAGCTATGACCAAAGCTCTTTCTGTCCCTTGTGTCTTCCCTGGGCTGGCTGGCTTCAGGGCAGACAGTGCTCGCACACTTAATTTTGGCATACCAATGTGACGCAATCTGAGCATCACAGGCTTGCTCTGCGCAGCACATACCCTAGATCAGCCACCTCTGGAAAGCCCTACCTGTGACCACATCAGGCTTCACAGAGATGAGTAGAGGTAAGCTGTAACAGGAAGCCACCTCAGGGGCTGGGGAAATAACTCGGTAGAATAAGTGCTTGCCTGGCAAGAGCAATGGCCTGAGTTCAACCCCTGGTCCTGGAAAAAAAGAAAGAAAGAAAGAAAGAAAGAAAGAAAGAAAGAAAGAAAGAAAGAAAGAAAGAAAGAAAGAAAGAAAGAAAAAGGAAACCACCTCAAATTTGTATCTCAGACCCTGACTTTCCCTTGCTACCAGACTCCCATCTTCCTTCGTTCACAGCACTACCCCTTGAGAGCCAAGCAGGCTCATCACATGTACCAGGCTGTAGGCAAAGCTTCTGATGCCTTGATCCGCCAGAACAGTCTCAGTGAAGACCACATTACGAACCTGTCCACTCAGCACATGCACTTTAAGATAGTCCTCCATTTCTCGTTCTCTTCCACTACACATCAACTCTAACAAAACTTCCCGTAAACTATATCAGCATCTATCTGAAGTCTGTCTGCTTCTATCTCCTCTTACACTCGGCATCCATCAGGCTGCCCTCTTCTCTTGTTGGGCCCCTTTGGTGTCTTCTCTGGGCCCTCTATGATGATCCTTGCCCAGGAAGGCAGGGGTCCCCAACCCAGCTAAGAAGATCTCCAGGACCTGGCCTTGGAAATCTCTCTGGACTTTTTTTCTACTCTTCCAGAACTCTCTGCAGCTCACTGTCCTACTTCCTTTTCACCTCTGGTCAGTAGTCATTTCTGAAGAGTGGGCTCCTTCTACCACACCACAGTTCTTCTAAGACCCCTTTGTCCTTTGCTGACTTGTTTTTCCTCAACATATAATACTTCATATTTTAATATATCTATTGGTCCTCTCTTCTCATTGGTATATAAGCAACCCGAAGATTAGATCTTCTTCTATCACGTTCTTTGCTACAATCTCAACATCTGAAACACTTCCAGGAAGATTGTCAGTGCTCAATAAATATTTGACTAATGAACAAATTGTTCTAGGTGCAGAAGGTAATGATTTTTATTTGACTCCTTGTGTGAGTTCACTCTGATGTACAGTCCCCAGGCTCTTTGGAGTCTTGTTTATTCAGTTAGCATTAATTGTCAGCAAACTGCTTTACAGTGTGTTTATCACTGAGCTACTCACTTCCCACAAGGGCTGTATCCAATGAGGTAATTAATGAAGCATGACCTTTATCGAAGCACTACACAAATGTCATCTGGCTTCCAGTCCCACTGCGATGGCACTAATTAATAGAACTTGCACTTCTAACTCATACAGAGGTCTATAACTAATCTTCTTGCTTCCAAACTCTCCCCAGATAATATACGCTGCACCCTGCTGCCCACTTAATCTTCTTAAAGCACTGCCATAATTATACTCAGATGCTGAGATCGCCTTCCAATTCCTGACCAACTTGTACACAAACTCCTTGACTAGTGTCCATGGCTCTCCCCATCCTGGCTCAAAGAGGCATCCTCGCCATCACCCATTTGTCTTCTCCAAATCTATTCTTTTTTCACATGATCTAACTCCTTCATCACAAGTGTAATCCTTTCCTGTCCATAGATGCTTCCTGTATCCTCTCTCTCTCTCTCTCTCTCTCTCTCTCTCTCTGTCTCTGTCTCTCTGGTACAGAGTCTCTACACAGCCTGAACTCATAGTGATCCTCCTATCTCAGCCTTCCCAGCACTGGGACTACAGGCATGCACCACCGCATCCAATTTCAGTGCCCCACTTGTTGTGTCCAGAACCCCAGGGCATGCAGTATGCAGTACTGGGGTTGAATCCAGATCCCTGAGTTTGCCAGGCAGGCTCTTAGACTGTTGAGCTATCTCTCCAGCTCAATATCCTTCTTTAAAAAGCTCAAATCAGACCTAGAGGCTCAAAGAAAATATGTAACCATAAAACTGGCATCTTTAGATTTTGCTAAGCGACCTTGCTCTATTTTCTACTATTACATTTTGTTGTTCCTACTGAGAAATGGTCCTATTTTCCATCCATTCTTAATTTCGAAGAAGGAAGAAGAAGGATGCAAGTAACACTATTCGCATCTGACTCTTCCCTCACACCATCCTTGGAATGTGGGCAAGTCTGGCTTCTATTTTTCTAGTCATTTTGGTCAATGGTTCCTCACCAAATCACAGCAGGCCACGTGGGTTCTCTGTGGGATTTGCCTGCCCAGAGCACTCACGCACTCAATACCTCCTTCTAAGGGGTGACAAGGACAGGCTTTCATTTTGCCTGGCATGGGAACAGCCTTTTATTGCTGAGAGCAAGAGGAAAACAGCAAGAAGACTAATTTACCACAGGATAAGACACATTCTTGACGCCTGTCTTTTGCACTCATGGAGCTGATGTCTTGGCCTCCATGATTCTAATTTCTTAGTTTTTGACCTCTGAAGACAAGAAGCAGTTAATTGGCATCAAACATCACTCACACCACTCTGAACCACAGGTTTTTTTAAAAATAATTTCCTGCAGCTCAAGGGCGAGTGTGGGCCAAGATGCCGCAGTACCAGACCTGGGAGGAGTTCAGTCGCGCGGCTGAGAAGCTCTACCTCGCGGACCCGATGAGGGCACGAGTGGTTCTCAAATACCGACATGTTAATGGAAATTTGTGTATTAAAGTAACAGATGACTTAGTTTGTTTGGTGTACGGAACAGATCAAGCTCAAGATGTGAAGAAGATTGAGAAGTTCCACAGTCAGTTGATGCGACTTATGGTAGCCAAGGAGTCCCGCAATGTTACCATGGAAACAGATTGACAGTTCGAAATAAAGATTCTGTTTGTCCTGTCTGAAGGAAGTAAACATCTTTTGAAATTGATAAAATGCTGGAACAGAAAACACTTTATGTAACTAAGTGAGCTATTTAGAAGCCAAGAGATCATTTTTTGTATTTTCTTTTTAATGTTTCCCTTAGAGCTGTAAGAATATCAA